>LPNX010222700.1:0-23913 GCA_001517045.1 Pseudotsuga menziesii | reverse complement strand
ACCCATGAAACGAAGGCATTAATGAGTGTATAAAACTAACCCAATACATTTTTCTTCATTTGTTTTGCATGGGACTACCATGTGCACATGGAATGTAGTTGCATTTTTTTACAACATTCATTTCCTCCACTATTTCATAGCATACTTATCTTTTTGATCTTACAAAAACATCAAAAAGACAATAAAAAAATCAAAAGGTGGGGGGTATTTTGATTTTTTTAAGTGACGCAGATATCAATATTTTTCACACTTGAACACGACACTTGTTTGTGCCAGTCTCTTACAATTTGGTGTAGAATTTCCATAGGAGTCATACCATGTTTCTAAGTTTACTTCATGAATTAGTTACCTTTCTAATCACCATGGAGAATCCATTCAATTTATCTTTTGTTGATGTTTTATTTCATTGGTCCCTACTTGGAACCAGTGGTTGTTCAATTCATAATTGTGTTGTGTTCATGCTCAAGGGAAGTTAGTAAGCCTACATTAGTTATTCCTCATATATTTTGACCATTTGTGTCAACCTTTATAGTATTGAATTGTACCTAATGCTTTCCTCTCTTCAATTTCAAGCAATCAGGTTAGATTCTTGTTGTTTCCATGTTGATTTATGAAAGGTAACTCGAGACTCTCCATTTGATGGATCTATTCTTATTGACTCCATTTTTTTTCTAGGAAATGTATTTAGACATTAGTATGGTACCTTGGAACTTACTAACATCAAAGGCAAGTTTTCTTGCAATCTAAAATAGGTATACCCCAATAACCCATGTTCAAGTGATGCTGCAAGTGTTTAACATCATCACATATTTTCACACTTGATAGTTTGTGCTAGGTACTAGATCCCATTTCATTCCCTTGACCAAAACTATGGATTCTTGAACCTAATGCCATTTATTTCTTGTTCTGAAATACCCAAGTGAATGGATGACTAATTGTATGTAGGGTGTCCAAGTCACTTTCATTATAGAATCTCAATATTCTATGAACTTGTATCCACTATGTCATTTATTCAATGTTTCTTCCAAGAAGAGTTGCTTTATGAGGATGAGGATGAGGATGATGGAGATGTCAATGATGATGATGAGGAATATGATGGCAATGATGATGGTAGTGATGATGGCAATGATGATGATGAGGATGAGGATGAGGATGATGGCGATGTCAATGATGATGATGAGGATGAGGATGATGGCGATGTCAATGATGAGGATGAGGATGATGAGGAATATGATGGCAATGATGATGGTGATGATGAGGATGATGATGATGGCGATGTCAATGATGATGATGAGGAATATGATGGCAATGATGATGGTGATGATGATGAGGATGAGGATGAGGATGATGGCGATTTCAATGATGATGATGAGGATGAGGATGATGGCGATGTCAATGATGAGGATGGGGATGATGGCAATGATGATGATGAGGATGACGATGAGGATGATGGCGATGTCAATGATGATGATGAGGAATATGATGGCAATGATGATGGTGATGATGATGGCAATGATGATGGTGATGACGATGATGATGATGCTAGCCATGATGATGATGCCGATGAAGATGACTATGATTATGATGAGGATGAAGATGTCAATATCGATGATTATGATGATGGTGATGATGGTGATGGTGATGGTGATGAAGATGGAGATAACGATGGAGACGATGGAGACTTCCACTATTTTTGCCATTTGTTTAATAGTACTTGTAGAAATTGTAGAGAGATTAGGATTTATTAAATGATAATTAAATGAACTTCTCTTAGTTTCGAGAATATTTTAATATTCTCTACTCAACAGGGACAACCACGTGAAGGTGGAAGCTCATCTGCCCCCCCCCACCCCTCACAATATATCACTTGGAATGATGTTCAATGCACTTCATCATCGTCTTCATCTGTATCCAAGTCTGCATCTGTATCATTTGATCCGGATTCAACATTATAAGGATTAGAGGCTATATCATCATCGCCATCATCTTCATAATCGTCAATATCATCTTCATCATGAACATTGTCGCTAACATCATCTGCTTCAACTAACTCTTCAACATCTTCCTGCGTAACATTATGATCATCAACATCCAACTCATGTTGATCCTCTACATGATCACCTTCTTCTTCCACACCGTCTTCAGCTTCCTCTACAATAATATACTTTACTGGCCTTCCTCTTGGATCATGTCTAATAACAAATGACCAACCCTGTCTACCAGGAACTTCTGAGTAAAATACCTATTCACATTGACTTGGAAGAACATAGGGCTCTGACGTTCGTGACTCAAGCGACCTTGTATTGACCATGGTAAATCCATTAGCATGTTCAATAACAGTTCTATCGGGATCAAATTGATTCAATCGTAGCTTGTACCATTTCACAACAAAAAGAATTATTTTGAATGATTTAAAGTCACAGTCAATGATATCTTCCAAATATCCATAATATCGATTTTCTGACAATTCTGGATGTCTGTCGCTTCTAGATGAAACATTAGTGACCTCAAAGACTGTGTTGGGCAATAGGGTAGACCCGAGTTTAATCCTTTAGTGTTGCACCAACAAAAGACCCACAGTGTTGGCCCTTTCGGCAACAACCTGCGCGCAGGTTACAGTCTCACCCAAAATAGCTATGGGGTGCCGCAGAATCAGGTTTTTGCAAGCAGAGAGGGGGATTACTGTACCTTATCCTTTAATAACCTTATTAATCAATAATTATAAAGCTTTACCATTCATTCACATACAACTTTGGAGATAAATAAACAGTCGTGACTTGCTCAACCCACTACAGGGAATTCACAGCGAAGCTAAATATTAGCAGCGATCTAACTTATTAGATGTATACAGTTATTAATGCATAAAAGACACCAGAAATAGAAACAGCACAAGAAACCACAACACCGGATATAACGTGGTTCACCCCCAGTGTAGGGGCTATGTCCACAAACTGTGTTCTATTCAACTTGCTACAAAACCACAGTTTGATCTGCGCACTCAGCTGCAGATCCCTTCAGTCCTTAAAAATACGCGCACACAGCAGCAGGCCCCTGCGCACACAGCTGCAGGTCTTTCCTCAATCTTCTTTACAAAAAACCTCTGCGCACACAGCTGCAGAGGTCGTCCACGCACACAGCTGGGACTTAACCTTTCCTTACAAAATCAACCTTAGCTTCACCTTAATATTTCTTACATCATAAAACCTAACCTATCTTCTTTACACAAGTGCTTATTTATACTGCGCATTTTTACAAAACCATGGTCTTAAACCATGGGCACCCAAAACCCTAAACCCTGGATTTCAACCAAGGGTTTATTACAAAAAAGGAGTTTTAACTTCCCCCGACACCCCTAAGACTGTTTTGACCCGTAACTCTGCTTACAAACTTTCTGATTAACTGCGGAGTTACCCAAACATGGAGTATGCGTCCCAACAGGCCCCTAAGACTCACTAGTGGCCCGTCCCGGGACACCCTGCGACGTCTCTGGTGGGAAAATCTTTTGCGCGAAGGTGCTGAAGTGACTGTTGAGGTTATGTCGTATGTCGTCAGCTGCTTTCTCCTTTTCCACCAACTCTTGTAATACTGAAGATGAATCTGTATTAGCCCGTTCCTGCGCAAAACTGTTGTAGCTCTTCAAAACTTTGAGCTGGCTTTCTGCAGTATTACTTAATTCCAATGCTTCATCAACTAGGGGCTGGAGCAAATTCTCCAGCAGCGTTACCCTTGTCCTGCAGGATTCAATTTCCTACTGAAGTTCCTTGTTGCGCTTCACTTTAGCCATCTTCTGCATAGGTGGCAGCGTCTTGATTTCTATTCTGACTGCATCTAATTCGGCCTGGCGTATCTTGATGGATTCCTAGATCTTACCTACATCTGGATGGTCTTCGAGGTTTGCCCAGGCTTCGTTGCTGTCTTCTAGCAATTTGGCGATGCTGGCTGTATTATCTGATATTTTTGCTGCTGAAGCCTTGATGTCCCTATGGCGCTGTTCCCAGGCCTCTGGTGGAGTCTCAGGAGGGATGCGCAGTTGAAGTTCTGCGATCTGGTGCTGGTGTTCTGTCTTCAACCTATTAATCTCGCTGCGAGACTGCTGGGAATAGTCTCTCAACTTATCAATTCTCTGTGCTGGTTCCTCTATACCTTGCAGGTTGAAATCAGAAAGACTCCGACAGGCCTCGTCCAATGCTTGCATAAGTGTAGTTGTTTTATGTTCAGCATTTATCTTCTTTTGCGCCACTTCTTCTAGTTGTGCTGCGACGATTTGGTTTTACTTGATAATGTCATCCAATTGGATTTGGGACAATTGATCTCATACATGGATCTCCTTTGTAATTGCTAGCTGGCAGAGGTGCAATTCTGACATGGTCATCTTTGTATAATCGATCCCTACAGTCATATTCATCTGGGACTGGGAATCTGCATCGGTCAGTATCAAAGCCACGATTGATACTTGACCTCGGTTATCTCTGGTTGGCCATTTCCTAAGATCCTGCTGCACGGTCGCTGTAGTGCTACTTGCCGCAGTACTAGTTACTGATTTTGCCGCTAACTCTTTTAGCTCCGAAACCCTGTTTGCTATACTTGTGAGCCCGGCAAGATGCATTTGGGAAAACTCAGACCATTTTTTGGTAAGCGTCCTTGTAGATTTTTCTAGATCCTGTTCCAGCTCATCCAGCGTTATAGTGACATCTTCTTCAACATTTTTGTCCTTCAACGCTTTTGACTTTTTGCGGGACTGCGGCTTATTTACCACTGCTGCTTCTGGTGACTTGCGCTTGGTTGATGGGCTAGGATCTGATAGAGTCTTGCATGACTCCTCATCCTGATCATCCTGGCCGCCATCTCCATCTTTGCCATCGCCATCCATCTGTGAATCACTCAGGTCTTCGCTATCTTCTAATGGGTTTTTCTGCTGCGCCTGACTGGTACCTGCGCCAATATTTGTAGCTAGGGGAACGGGGATAGAGGGTTTTTTCCCGACGTCTTGCAACCACTCAGCTGGCCATAGATGAACAATGCCCATGACATCTAATTCGGTTACTACTTAAGGTAATTTAAACCATCGATGTCGTGGATCGGCACAGGATTGAATGAACACATGATGAAGATCAGCCTTAAAGTTCGCGGCACCCTCATATTTAGAGAACAACTCATTGGTAAGCCGAGGTGTTCGCAGAATCTCCATGTGGATACTCATGGCATAACAGACGAACACAATGTTTGTCATTTGCTGAGTTTCCTTATTCGAGGATAGCCAGAGGGAGGCATACCTTAATGCCTCCGGCCGGCCTGGGTTTACTTCGACAAACTGAGCTTCGGTGGGTTCTTTCCACCCAACTAATGCAATAAGTATTAACAACCAGGAGTAATGAAAAGGTCTACCTTTTTCCTGTGCATCGCGAACATCCTCCAGGAATTCCTTTGCAAGATATGTGGACCAGTTGTAAGTGTATCCCTCGGCGCAGTTCATGGCAATCCGGATAACTGGAGTAGGTACCTTAGTAGGCCTGCATTTCCAGATAATCTTGCAGGCTAAGAGTTCAGCTGCAATGTGAATAGGCTATTCCTGAATCGCGGAGGTGTGATACCCCCGTTTCCCCTTGGTCAGGCCAAACCGCTCTTTCATAGTTTGTGCAAGCTTTGTATCCTCATGTTTTGAGGGAAATTCATCTCCCGGATCAAGTCCTACCATAGATAACCCTGCATCAATGGGGATTTGCTGGTCTCCTATCCACAAATAGCCGTCATGCACTAACGCAAGCAACTGTTTGGCCACTATAGTCACCTGTATGCCGCGACTGAAATGTGGAATATCAAGCACCTTGAGTAGGCCAGTGTTATCCAGGCCCGCAGCCCACGGTTTCATTTCCAGTAGGGGTACATCATGTTTTGGGTAGTTAGCGCAGTGCAGGTATTCGGCTGGTGCAAACTGGGGAAACTTGCCATGATCATTTGTGTCGTGGTCGCTGTACTTGAGCCGATCTATCTTCCCTGTCATACTTCCGACCAGCTGAACTCTTGGTGGTAGCGAGGGTGTGGTTAATGTGACTTGCTTTGTTCGTCGGGGAATCTTGGCGTCTGGGCGAATAGGATGGAGATAAGGTGGCCGTGGAGGTGCAATGTTCTACCTATCCCTAGCCGGTACCTATGCTAAACCGGGGGGATCCATAGGAGGTGCTGCCGGCATTTTCCCTGTTCGCCTCTGCCGATCTTGGTTGAGCTTGGAGCGAACTTCAGTTCTGCACTTTTTTCTAGCAGACCGAGTCTGCATCGACCGTGGTGGTGCTGGTTGGGTGTCTTCACCAGGAATAGAAGCAGGCGGCCGATTAGAGCAAGCTATCAGGCCCTCTCGCTCGAATTCTCTTACTAAGTCGTCAATCTATCTTTTTGTTGCCATGGGTTTACTCATAAAACTTGACGAAATGCAGAATACAATTTTCGCTGACTTAGGCATCTTCTTATACACGCCACCAATCACATCGGGCAGGACGGTGCATTGAAGGCACCAAATCTTACGAAAATATTGTCCAAATGTTACCCGATTTCTGATAATATTCTTAGTACAGGTATTTAAGGAAATTAAAACACTACCGCCGCCAATTTGGCTACTTCCCAACGGTCGAATTTTGAGCCTCGCTGTGTTTCTGGGCCTCTATAGAATCATGGCTGAAACTTCGAGACAACAAGCAACTTCGGCACAATAGTGCCCTTCGACCCGACCTGGTAATATCTATGACAGGACTATTAGGTTTGAGGGACTGGCGTCTTGGCTCTGCCCCTTGGTTTGGTATTCAATTCCTGGGTGATCATCATTTGCCTTGTCGTGGAAAGCTATATCTAAAACAGGACCACTTTTGTTAATAGAAAATGTGATAAAAAAGCTATCAACAAGATCATCCCTACTTACAGTGCCGTGTCGGAGCTCAACCTCCATATGCCAATTTTTCACTATAGGTTCCAAGATATACATGAACTTATGCACCCTCTCCTTGTGAGGTGTGTTTTCCCCTGCTGTATAGTACTGCCTCAAATGTCCTTGAAGGCTATTTGGCCCCTTGAACTTACTTCGCACCTCTTGAGCTTGGCTTATGAATCTGGGGCGCAAGAATTTTTGGCAGGTTCCCCGACTGGGGTGAGACTCTTTAGGGTCGGTTCCCCATGCTGCTGTAGCTCCTAGTGCTGTTTCCAGAGTCTGGGTGTTTTGTGACTGAGGTACTCGGTCGGACACATGTGCAATAAATTCTCCAGGGTCTATCATCCCAACATATGCAGGCAACCCTCTAGGCTATGCACTAAGGCATCTAAGAGACTGAGTGATCTACGCGCATCTGTGCCCATGTAGCTCATACAGTCGATTCTGCGAGTTCTCCAGACCATCGTCTAAATCAGACATGCAAGAGCTATCACATTGCCAATCCATTACACCATTAGTGTCAGGCTCGACATAATCTGCGTCCTTGGCTGTGATGTTGTAGATGTGGTCTAGAGTATCCTGCTCCCCTTCATCTCTGAGTGGTTCTGTATATCTTTCTCCTTGGGATGGGTCGAGGGGTATGATAACGCGTAGACCATTTCCTTCGAAGGTCATCTGTCTCCTCTTAAGGTTGATAATTGTAGCATTGGCCATGGCCCACTCAATTCCCAACAGGGCTGGATAAGGGTTGCTGTCATCAATGATCTCAATAACTTCAAAATATGCTAGAGTACTGACCCCATCAATGTCTATTGGAACACTAAGAAGTCTCCCGAGAGGTACAATCCTTTGCTGGTTAGCTAGTCGCAGTTGTATAGGTGACCAAACCAGGGAAGGCTTTCCCATTTTTCCCCAGGTCTTCTTGGGTAGGACATTAACATCTGATCCAAGATCCAAAATGACATCAGTCATATCATATTCCCCTATCTGAACGTTCAATCTCATTTCCCTTCCCGTTCTTCGAACACGACTAACAGTTTTCTCCTGATCAATTCCTCTCTGAGGGTCTGTGACAGCAAGAACTTTTTGCAGCTCTTTTAAAGCATTCTGATTCTGCAAGAGTTTCATACAGCTCTGCAAGAAAGAGGATAGTGTACTTACTTTATCCGTCGAGGCCTCTTGTGGCTGCGAAGCCTGCTGAGGTTGCCGCGCAGGTACTTCGGCTGCGCCAGGGTCAACAATATCATACTGGGCCTCCTGGGCTAGTGCTTGGTCCTTCGCAGGGTCAAGGGCTAGGAATTTCTTGGAGGCCTTACATGTGCACACCACGACAGGTTTCTTTGGCGTGTTTTGACTATGATTCGTAGCTCCACTCCAGGTGACCATATTGAGGGCTGCGGCAGGTCTTTGCTCAACGAAAATCAACTAAATATTTGGGGTAGGGCCACGGTTGTTCTCCTGAATCTTTGTGAGGATATGGGGGCACTATTCAATCACGTGGTCCACTGCGCGGCAATACCGACAGGTTATAGTGGGGTTTCGATAGTCGCGAGCCAAGTGGCCAACTTGGTTACAATTGTAACATACAACTTGGCCTCTACCTCTTCCGGTCATCCCACCACGGCCGCGACCGCCAAAAGCACCTCTTCCGGAGGCGCCACCGCGGTAACCATAGCCATCATTATTCTGGGCCTCATTGTGTACTTGGTAGGCGTCAGAGGTGCGCTCTCGCATAAGGTCGTAACTACGACACTCTTCTTCATTATGCCCTATGGACTTACAGAACTGGAAGTAGGGGTTTTTGGGAACTTGAACATATCTCTGAAGAAGATGGCAGTGCTCAGGGCGGTGCTGGCCAGAGGTTCGGCAAATATCACAATATAGAACACCGGGATTGAATTGGTTGGGCGCGCCCGTATTTAGGTAAGTTCTGGCCATGGGGCACTGGTCCCTATCGTGACCCTCGGACCGACATTGCGTACACCAGACCTCCTCTTGAATGGTTTTATCTTTCTTCATGTCGCGAAGCTCCAGGGCCATCACTGCCAGCTGCGCTTGGATTTGAGCAATACCAGAATCGTCTCCGACAGGGGTGGTCTCTAGGTTCATTGCGATTTCCAGAGCCTCTTGCTGGTCAGCAACCTTCTGTTGCATGAGCGGAGTTCTGATATGTGGCAATAATGCTGCAATAAACCATTCCTTGTGCTGCGCAGGACTAATGGTGAAGCTGACTTGGTCTAGTAGAAATTTGAATCTCTGGTCAAAGTCCCACACAGATTCACCGTGCCTCTGTTGAATCTCTTTGAGTTCAGTGATGCTCTGCGATTCTGATTTCGGTTTCTTAAATTCCTTAGTGATGGCTGCCTTGATTTCATCCAAAGTGGGGTGCTGATTACTGGAGAATTTCATGAACCAGGTCAAAGCCCGGTCGCGAAAGGAAGTAATGAGCTGCATGGTTCTCACATCCAGGTCTGTAATACTCTTTGCGTTCTAGATGGCCTCACATAAAAACCATAATTGTTCTGGATCTTCTGATCCCGTTCCTTTGAAGATGGGAAGCTTAATGTCATCAGCTAGGTGGGCCATGGTGGTTCTGGGAGGGTTGGGAGGGGGACAAGACGTTTATGGGGGGGGTTTACGGGGGCAGATTGACCTGTGGCTAGAATACTCGGACTTGGTTGCCTGTCACACTGCAACCGAACTTTAGGGGTAACAAAGCGACGCTGTGGGGTGACGGGAGGGTTTCCTACCAAAGGGTTTTCTTCAGGGTCTGGCTGTTGAGGGTTTACAAGGGGAGGTGCGGTGGTTTGACCTGAGGAGTAGGACTCAAAATCTCTTTTGTACCTTTGCTCACTTCGCGGCAACCCACTTTGTGCGTCGAAGGTATTCTCACTTGAAAACATATGTTAGTACTACTAAACTAACAGTCTGATTCAAATAATAATATACCCTTTTCAACCAATAGTATTTTACTCTTCAAGCTTAAGGAATTTAAAAACTTACCACGGGGACCTTTGAAAAACTGCCATTCAACTTCGCTGAAAGAGGTGCTTGTGTCAATGGAAAACTCTGTCACAAAGGCTTCCAACGTTCACGTCGTCCAGAAGTCAACAGCGCAGGATACCTCATTGTTCACGTGTTGCATAAGATTAACCCTTGCGGTGGTCCACACAGGAATCCGTCGAGCTTGAAAGTTCGTCCTCCTCTCTGTTAACCTAGACAACCACTGGTGCAACTCTATGTGGATACTACCAAAAAAAATTTCATAAGCATAAAAAAAAACATACCTTTGTAAAAATTCACTTGCGCGTCGACATGGATTCGTATTCTCTTGCTGCGCGAATTTCAGGCAAGTCTCAGCAAACCAATCACCGATTTCCTTCGCAGAGGGCCTCCAGAACATAGCCCTTGAGGTATGATGTAAACCCCTCTTGAGCAGGTACTGAGTTCAACCGGCAACAAAACCAATTTGTTGGGCAATAGGGCAGACCCGGGTTTAATCCTTTAGTGTCGCACCAACAAAAGACCCACAGTGTTGGCCCTTTCGGTAACAACTTGTGCGTAGGTTGCAGTCTCACCCAAAACAGCTATGGGGTGCCATAGAATCAGGTTTCTACAAGCAGAGAGGGGGATTACTGTACATTAGCCTTTAATAACCTTAGTAATCAATAATTATAAAGCTTTACCATTCATTCACATACAAATTCGCAGATAAATAAACAGTCGTGACTTGCTTAACCCACTACATGGAATTCACAGCGAAGCTAAATATTAGCAGTGATCTAACTTATCAGATGTATACAGTTATTAATGCATAAAAGACAACAGAAACAGAAACAACACAAGAAACCACAACACCAGATATAACGTGGTTCACCCCCAGTGTAGGGGCTACGTCCACAAACTGTGTTCTATTCAACTTGCTACAAAACCACAGTTTGATCTGCGCACTCAGCTGCAGATCCCTTCAGTCCTTAAAAAGCCGTGCACACAGCAGCAGGCCCCTGCGCACACAGCTGCAGGTCTTACCTCAATCTTCTTTACAAAAACCCTCTGCGCACACAGCTGCAGAGGTCATCCACGCACACAGCTGGGACTTAACCTTTCCTTACAAAATCAACCTTAGCTTCACCTTAATCTTTCTTACATCATAAAACCTAACCTATCTTCTTTACACAAGCGCTTATTTATACTGCGCATTTTTACAAAACCATGGTCTTAAACCATGGGCACCCAAAACCCTAAACACTGGATTTCAACCAAGGGTTTATTACAAAAAAGGAGTTTTAACTTCCCCCGACACCCCTAAGACTGTTTTGACCCGTAACTCTACTTACAAACTTTCTGATTAACCGCAGAGTTACCCAAACATGGAGTATGCGTCCCAACAGACTGCACTTATCCCAGAATCACATGTTTTCTTTGTTTCATCCAACTTTTTAATGCGATAATGACGACCGTTGCACCACATAGCCTTGTGGTGTTTTACCTGCAATTGATAGTAAGTATTTTATGTTCTTAAAGTATGGAAATAAAATGAAATTCATCAAGATGAACATGAATATCGATGTAATTGAAAACATTATTCCTTATATTTATAATATCATGCTTACCTGTTTATCTTTTAAACCATATGCTAAATCAATTTCCCTTTCTGTTAGATTGCCATCTCCATTGCGATGTGCTTCTTTAACCAATGAAGCCACACCTTCCCATGATAGTCCTCGACTATATTGATTACATCGTTCAATCCATACCTTCATCCAATCAAGATTGTTTGCGACGTACAAATGTAGTGCATCCCACTCGCGACCAACTGCATGAAAATAGAATTACATAAATCAACTCAGAAATTTATAATTACTTAACGCAATGTAACATTATAAATATTAATGATGCATATCATTAATGAATATTAAAAATGAAATAATTATGTATGATTAATATTAACATTAATATTAATCTATAACACCATTTAATAATTACCTTTGATCTTCCTCAATTTACCTTTCCCCATCAGGTACTCTCCTTCTAATTTCTTAGTGGAGTTTGGATCTCCAATGCATCGATCTAATTCTGTCTTAATAAACGCCAACCCTGGAAGATATTCAACAATATACACCATGGCTTGAAATACCATATATCCCTCCATCATAGAACCCTCTAGATGTGCTCTTTGTCTAACTAAAGCCTTCATAAATTTCAAGTGCCTCTCAACCATCCACATGGACCTTGCGTGTGTAGGTCCACACAATTCAATCTCCTCAACTTGGTGTATGAGGTAGTGTTCTTGCACATTGAAAAATGTCGAAGGTAGAAATCTCTGCATTTGACACATTACACGAGGAATTTCTCTCTTCCAATACTTTATATCTTCTTTGTGGATTTCTTTAGATGACAACCATCTACACGTAAAGCAAGAAAACAATGATATCATTTAACGACGAAAATTTAACATTGTAGTACAAATCTACATGATTGACTAAAACAAATGTTAATTCATATAAGTTATACAACGAATTAAACAAATTACATGATGATGCGTGAAAACTATTGTTTCTAATTACCTCATGTATTTTCCAAGATCATATATGACCTGTTTGACATTATTGTCAAAGTTGTCTGGGAGAGATATAGGTAGAACATACTGTAACAATGAAAACGTCTCATCAATATATTTTTCAAAATTAAGCAAAAAAGTAAACCAAAAACATGCAGTATTGTAATATACCAATATATATACCAGAAATATAATTACCTTAATGAAGATATGTCAATCATGCATTTTTACCCTGCCAAAATCACCTTTCCTTGTTAAGATATTCTTTATGTTCAAACAAAATCCTGTGGGAAATTTTATTTTTTGTATCACTTCTTTTACCGCCTTGCTTTGTTGCTCAGTCAATAACCATGGAAGTGAACTTATATTAATTTGGTCTCCATCGTTGTTTAAATGTTCAATGATATCTTTCATTGCATGATTGGATTCATGAATGTCATTGCAAATTTTGACAATTTTTTCTTTGTCATTCCTTCCGTCTAATATTTTCCATAGTGTTTCAGCTGCATTCTTTCCGATATGCATTGTATCAAACAAATGAACAACTAGTAAGTGCTCATAGTAAGGCAACCTACTAAATTGTTTGGGATAACTTTTCATTCCTCGTGGAAGCCCATTTACACCTTCATGATGTTCATGCAAACCATCAATAATCAATATATAAGTTAAAGAGATTAAAATGTCGTATATTACAGTAAAAAAAATTAATATAATCCAAAATAAAACATTAAAAGGTACATATAAGAGATGATCAATATTAATATATAAGATAGACAAATTGAATCGTACCTTGACGATTTCTATTATATTGCAACTTCCACATGTGAGGTGTCATTCTTTGTGGTTTTAATGCGGTCTCCTCTTTCCCATTAAAAAGATGTTTTTCGATAGTTCGATACCTATGATTCTTAGAGAGGAAGTTCCTATACTCATCAAACACTTCCTTTGACAAACTCTTTGAATGACAAGATTTCATCTTGGGACGACAAACTGGACATGCAAATTTTCCCTTTGTTTGAAGACCACAAAAATGTGTTAACCCTGGAGCATCGTGAATTGTCCAGGCAAGCATTGCATGGAATTGAAATTCCCTTTGCCCTACTGGTCTAGAGACATCATACATAGTGACACCATTCCATAGCTTAACTAGTTCATCAACAAGAGGCTCGATATATACATTCATATCTTTAACTATGTACTTACCTAAAAGAAAACAACAAATACAATACAAATAAGTAAATGAAATATATATATGACATATTGAATATGCAACAATATTGATATTCATGACAAATTAAATACAAATGCATTACAAAAACATTGTTCTAAAGTACAAATTATACCTGGAACAATCATTGACAACATTATATGCTCCCTCTTTATTGACATCCATGGAGGAATGTTATTGTTGATGACAAAAACAGGCCAAACCGAGCAAGTAGATCTCATCTCTTTAAATGGATTGACACCATCCGCTGCCAAAGAAAGTCTAGCATTACGAGGTTCTTCTTTAAAATGTGGCCATTTTTCCTCTATGTTTGTAAATGCAGAACCATCTGCAGGCATTCGAAGAATATCATCTCCACTTCTATTCCGTGCATGGTAATCCATAAATTGTGCTATGTTTTTGTACCTAAATAGTCATTGCAAGCGTGGAATAATGGGAATATAACGAATAACCTTACGAGACACCTTTTTGGTTACTTGATCTGTTCGGTATCTACTGCTATGACATATAGGGTATTCTGTTGCAAACTCATACTGATTATAATATAAAATATGATCATTAGGACATGCATCAATTGCTTGATAGTCCATTCCAACATAGTTCATGATATTTTTTAAATCTCGGTATGTGCGAGGTAATTTATTTGATGGCGGTAACAAATACTCAGCTATCAAACTGTTACAACAAATTTAAAAAAAATGGTTATTAATATTATAAATATTTGAAGAGCATAATATTAACGACAACAAATACATCCTTATTTATTTTTATGATGAAGTACGTATATCAATACAAATATTATAGCAACATAAATCAAATCATATATATGCGATCGATGAAACATATAATCACATACGTACCTTAACACCAGCGTGATGGCTGTGTTTGAAAAACCATGCTTAACCTTCAAGTTCATTATCAGCAACACAATAGAGAGAACACTTATGCGGGAGCCTTCAAAAAGCGGTTCGTCTGCCTTCTCAAGTGTAGGTAAATCATGAAGATCTTCAAAGTCATCAATTGGCGACGCATGAGGTTGATCATCGTCCATTCTAACATTAAATGCATCATTGATTAATGCATTTGCACCATCATCCTCAATTATGTTATTGTCACGATCATCGTCTAATTCCATGTCATCATTAACTTGATCATGATCAGTATTCGCAGGACCTGCTTATTGACGTTCCTCCTGCGCTAGTTGTTCCCGCGTAATTACCACATTCTCCATGTTCGGAACAGGCCTAGGAGGCCCTTGCTTTATAATTACAATTAAAACATCAAACAAAGAACGTTAGTCATGTCGATTAAGTAACAAAAATAAAAATGATACAATATACAATTACAAAAACTCTCAATATAAAGACCGAATGATATATAATCATGAATTATATTGACTTACCAATGGATGATATTCATGCCCCCCCTCAACATGTCCATGTTCTCTACAATGTATTTTAGCTGTTTTGATTAGTAACCTTCTCATATTAAAGCCCCTACATCGACTGCAAGGACAATAACATTTTCCATCACCCCTTCTTTCCACTCCATCCCACAACCTAGCAAGCAATTGCCAATTTTGTTTTGCCGGATCTTGATGACCTGTAACATTATTGTTACGTGACATTTTATTACTCAAACCTTAAGACCAAAATCCAAGACCAAGTGGGAAGATCCCCACAAAAGAGCAAGGCCAAAATCGAAGACCAAGTGGGAAGATCCCCACAAAAGAGCAACGCCAAAATTCAAGACCAAGTGGGAAGATCCCCACAAAAGAGCAACGCCAAAAATTCAAGACCAAGTGGGAAGATCCCCACAAAAGAGCAACGCCAAAATTCAAGACCAAGTGGGAAGATCCCCACAAAAGCACAAGGGCAAAAAAAAACCCTTAAGAATTTCGCACTTCTTGTCCAAGAGATCAGTGCGAGACTCAGTGTGTGAGATAATGAACCTAGGCGTACATCTATTTATATGAGTGTGTGTAGGAAAATGAACCAACCCATCGCTTAACCGACGGTGCTTTCCATTTTAAATAATTAATGAATTAAGGGTATTTTTTAAATGATTGAGCAATTTTTAGCGCTGTCTCTTAAGCAACTCTTAGGAGGATATCCGTCGCTTATGCGATGCTTACAAGCCTATCCGTCGCTTAAGCGACGCTTATGCCCACCATTTCAAAAAAAAATTATCTTTCTGATTTTTGGCACGGTTAAAAGAAAAAATCCAAGCGCTGTCGGAAAAAACCATCGGATTTTGGATCAAAATGTAGTAGTGCCATGCCCCCCAGCTGAGGTAGGCTTACAATGCATGAAGTTAATCCCCTATTTGGCGAATGGGCCAACGACAATGATGGGGTGGAGTGGAGCGGGATGGATGCGCTTTTTAGGATAGAAGTGTTGACAAGGTGGGCATTTCTTAACAGCCTCATGACAATATTTGAATATAGAAGGCCAAAAATAGCTAGCACAAAGAATTTTCTGGGCTGTAGCCATCCCATATAAATGACCACCACATGCTCTAGAGTGGTAGTCATTCAACACATGTTCAACCTCCTCATGAGTGAGGCATCGTCGGAGAATAGAGTCAATCCCACATCTATACAAAGTATCATTAAGGATGAGATAGTATTTCGTGTGGTGATGGATATGGCGACGATCATCATGAGATAAATGCAGCTAAAAACGCTTCGTTTGGAGATATATCAGCAAATATCCATACCAAGGATCAGTAGTGCTTATCAGGAACAAGAATTCATCCAGAAATGAATCACTGGGCTCAGATTCTGTCGAAGCACAGGGAAGATCACACATAAGCTCTACAAAGACCAAGGATTTCTTTGATGTAGCCTTGGCAAACTCCAGATAGAACTCCTGAAGGATAACAATCCAATGGGAGTACTTTCCCCCGAGCACCTGATGAGTCAGGATGTAATACATCGGGTTCTGGTATGCCAATACGATGGTAGTGCAGAGTAGAATGTAATGATGAAACTTTTGTATAGCAATGACCGTGGCCAATGCTAACTTTTTCACACACGAATAACAGGTTTCAGAATCCAGGAGATTCTTACTGGCGTAATAAATCATGTGCTCCTGACTGTGGAGATTGTCCTGCACTAAGACCATAGCGATGGTAGTAGCAGAGGTAGCAATATATAAGAGAAAGTCCTTTGAATAATCAGGGGGGTGTATCATGGGTGAATGAGTCAGAGCGTGCTTAAGATTATCAAAGGTGCATTGGGCCTAGTCATCCCAGAAGAATGGGGTGTTCTTCTTAAGGAGATGCATATAACCATGCGTTTTCTCTACGAAATTGCACACGAAACGATGGAGAAAGTTTTCCTTCCCCTGTAAACTTTGGAGTTCAAGGAGATTCGTTGGGGTTGGTAGATCAATAATGGCGACAATTTTTGAAGGATCTATCTAGATGCCATCTTTGGATACCACAAAGCCTAGCAGATGTCCTGTCTCAATGCAAAAAACAAATTTATGTGGGTTGAGCCATATATTATAATGACGACATGTCAGGAATATCTCTCTAAGATGACTAGGGTGGTCCTCCCATCGCTGTGAATGAACAGGGAGGTCATCAAGGTACGGTTCAACAATGTGTTTGACATTGTGAAATGCATAGGACGTTGCACGCTGGAATATAGCTCCAACATTTTTCAAGACAAATGGTAACTTCTTATAAGCAAAGATTCCCCATGGGAAAATGAATGTTGTCTTATGCTGATCGGAGGGTAATATCTCAATCTGATTATAGCCAGAGAAGCCATCCATAAATGAAAAAATGACACTTCTAGCACAGTTGTCGATAATTTGATCGATGTGCGAGGTAGGAAAGTTGTCCTTGGGACAAAATTTATTGAGATCCCTAAAGTCGATACAGACTCTAATGGTGCCCTACTTTTTATTGACAGGGACAACATTCGATACCCATTCCGTCAGGGGTACATGATAAATAAACCTAGCTTTCAGAAGCTTCTCAATTTCAGCCTTTATAACTGTGGCCTTCTGAGGATGGACTTGCCTAAGGTTTTTTCCTGACAGTTTTGGCTGAGGGATAGGTTTTAATCTCATGGACCATGATGTATGGGTTAATCCCTAGCATCTCTTCGTAGGACTAGGAAAAAATATCATGGAATTCTTTAAAAAGTTCCTTATAGGCTTCAGATTCATCTACAGAGCATTTTTTCCCAACATGAACATGCTCAATAGTATCAGGCGTGGCTGATATGTTAGTTGTGTTTTTCTGTGTAATGTTACAAAGGTTTCCTTGAGAAGCTGTATTTTGCAACAATATACGACTTTGGGGTACATTGACGATATCAGTAGGAAACAAGGATGCAAAATCATGGTTAATCGAACTGGTGTTGGGGAGGAACATGGATCTATGATGGTGATCCTCCCAAATGGACTTATCCGTGCTCATGATCTCAATAATGGACTCGTTGGAAGGACAAGTCTTAGAGATATAATATAGAGTGGGAAGAGAAGGTTCTAACCAATACGGTAAATGGTATGGATCTGAAGCCACTAGATGAAGGTCATCAGTGTGATCATCAGAAGAGGTTTGAATGGTGTCATACATAGCTTGATGAGGAATTAACGAGGTAGACTCAACAACATTGTTTCCCCCAGGCTCACAATCAAATGAGGTGATCATATGGATTGACGCGGAATCCGTGCTAGGAGGAGTGGATGGAAAAACTCCCATGAGGGATGAATCCTTCAACACGCCTACCCCAATCGACTGCTAAGGAGGAGGGGACTGGCCTAACATGGGGATGTTATTAGCCATGGAAGTAGTAATATCCAGCATACATAAATCAAGCTGGTCAATAGTAACAATTCTCCCCAGATGTGGAAATTGGAGGGTTCGGAATTGCTGATGTATTTGTAACTTTGGAATGTATTCATCTATGTATCTTATGTATTGTAACCCGATGCTTATTTTGGTATGTATCTATTATGTAATTGAGTCATGTTGTCATGCCCTGATGTTTTGATCGGGAGAATCAATAATGTAAACAAGTCATGTCAAGTCATAGTGGGTAACCCTCCGATTGTGGAAGGGTTAAAGTCCCCGCAGTTTCAAGGCACTAGGGTTATTAGACTCTCCTAGTAGAGGTCGGCCCCAGTAGGGTTTTAGTCATGTTGGGATTAGTATAAATAGAGAGCTGAGGTCTCTATTTAGCACACATCACTCACACACTCAAGTGTAGCGCATAGTTGAGCAAGGAGAAGACACTGGGGCTAGACAAGAAGAAGATTACTACTGTCGAGAGTGCATCTTACTATTTTGGGGTTTTACATCTTGTGCTGATTATATCTCTGAGGAAGTTGCGGGGTTTTCTTCATTTATGGTTTCCCCAATGAAAAACACTGTGTTCATTGTCTCTTGTGTTTGATTGCTGTACTTGTTATTCTCTTAGTAAATATCCTAACATAATGCTAGCTTAATGTTGAAAAACTAACAGGAATAATGTTGAAGCAACAGCAGTCATAGCATAGAACCAATTTTGTCCTAGAAGGAGATTGTAATCTAAGGGGGCATCTACCACTTCTACTTGGATGGAAATGGTTTTTCCCCCTAGCTCTACCATGAGGGCTGATATGAGACCATGGGGTTGGAAACCTCATCTGTCAAAGGCCTTAATGGTTGCAGGTGATGTCACAAGCTCAGGAGAGCCAAGGGCTTTCCAACAAGACAGAGACAAAATGAAAGTTGAAGCTCCTTCATCTAAGATTGTTCAAAAAACTTTCTTTCCAAGTACTTTTGTAATGACTTGAAAAGCAAGTTTATGTGGTAACCTAGGCTTATAGTTCTCAACATTGAAATGAATCAAGTTGGTGTTATTCGGGTCTAAAGCTCCTAATGCAATCAACAGGTTTTTGTGCTGTGTAGGGAAACTTTGGAGCACTTCTAGGGTAGACATTGCACAAGGTGCCTGAGTGAGATCTTCAACCACATTATAAAATTGAGCAGCTCGAACATTGGGATTAAATACTGCCTTTTGAAGAGTACTCTTAGGTGGGTGCAAAATCATGTCGAGAGTAGGCTTATCGATAGACAAGGGGACAGTAGACGAGGACTCAGGAGAACTAGTAGAAGGGGCTTTCCCTGAAGACAGATGATCTTCATTTTTATCTGCAGGTTTATCATAATTCTTACTTTGAGTGTGTAGATGGATGGTATCTGAGGACATCATATGAATTTCCTCTGACGCACTAGAGTTACCTTGATTAGACATATGGTCTATTAGTTGTTGTTGAGAGGGAAAAGGATCCGTAAGTACTGCAGGTGTAGGATTGGACTTCAAAAACTGGGAGATTTCATCCCGATGAGGACACTCCTTTAAAAAATGGTCACCACTGTAAAGTAGACATGGATATTTCGCTTTTATTTTCCCTTTGTCGTTATCACCATTGGTTGGTCGTGGAGTCTTCGGCTGGTTTCCAGGTTTTTTATTTCGATTTCTACCTTTCTTTTTATTACCCGAGGTTTGAGTACTTTGAATAGAATTGACCTTGGTGAAAACCTTAGGAGTCAAAGGAGTAGGGGGGCATTTGGGTTTGCTTAGCAGGTTTCGTTGCAGAAGGGGATTGGATTGAACCAACAATCCCATCAACAGGTACTTCTGCTGGTGGCTTGGCAGGATCGGTGCTGGGGTGAGGAGCTTGAGGAATCATGTCATAAAGAGTGCTAGACTGGGAATAAACCAAGTCTAGGTATTGAGCCGGACTAATATCCTGCTCTTCGGTGATGGAACCGGCCATAGCCACATCTCGGGCAATAGGAGGAAACAAGGATTTGGTGAACCAATCAGCTGGTAACTGATCTAGAATAGGGGCCTTAATAAGCCTTCTCCACCTTCTCCACTCATGAATATGATTAGATATGTGGGTGGAGGTGTTCTGTTGCAGAGAGGTTAAAATATCAGTACCCATTTCATAATGAATAGGGAGCTAAAAGTGTGTAAGAAACACGGTTTCCAATGAGCCAAAATCCACAAACGAATGTTGTGGGAGTTCAATGTACCACTTCGTGGCCATACCAGTCAAAGTTCGCTGAAAGAGTCGCAATCGAACGGAGTCATCCATGAAGGAGTTGGAAGAACACCATAAATGGAATGTCATAACATGGTTCTTTGGATCATCTCCCTGCTTCCCATCGAATTTCTAAATGTCTGATGGTAACTTTACCAGAATGGGTGGCCACGAGGGATTGTGTCGAATGGGGTCATTGTTGTAATGGATAATTCACCTAATAACCTAGGTCTGGGGGTTACCAACATACTATGACCTTGCAGACAATTTGATTATAAAAGCACAAATGGGAAATAGGGAAGTAGCAGGAACTTACTTGTAATAAACGAAGGTTGATCCAAGCTAACTCCTTCCTCTTTGCTTCACTTCTACAATCTTCAGGATAGGTCCTCCTTCAACCTGTTAACAAAGATTCTTCCAATATACAGTATGATTCATATATAAAGATACAGATTAGGCAAATCACATATAATGATAAAATATAAACATTTACCAAGCCACAACATATGAAACACAATATGGAAGAAATAATCTGCTTTATTAACAATAATAGAGGGAGTTTAGGTTACAACCCAATGTCTGGACAAGGGAATCCTCTGTCACCAAAGGACTCTGAGTTTCTCTGCTCCAAAGATTCTGTAGAAATTCCACCAGCATAACTTTACTCTCCCAGTATATATCTAAAACCCTCCCCAAGGCCTCTATTTATCTGAAGGAAATGAGGCAGTTCTCGAAGGTTAGGGAGGTTATAGCAGTTAATGGGATTAAGGTAAATGAAACAACTAATCTCCCATTAACTCGTGTTTTTAAAAACAAATTTTGAGGAAACTATGCGCGGGTCTTTAGTAGAGAAACCCGCGCATCATGCACGACTCTATACAAGAGCAACCCACGCATAGATGTATGCGCGACCTGCTGAACATAATACTCGCGCATATGCGCGAGATGCCAATAAAGATAGTCGCGCATGCACTCAAAATCTCAAAATAGCAAAGTAACTAGCTGGGCATATAGGTAATGTATTTCATCATCAATCAAGGTATAATGAAATTAGGTAAACCTCAATCCATAAGTGTCCTTTTGTGTGCCGACCTGAGGGATGTCAGCACTCGGACGGAGAGGTGCCATTCAACTGTATAATAGATGCCCCCTAATGTGTGAGGTCAGAGGGGAACGATGGCCGAAATACATTATAATATTAACTCGGGAGAAACTCAGAAATCCAGTGGAGCAGAAGGAGTACCTGAAACCAATACAGAATAATGTCATATACAAAGCTATATCTGAGGATGCTATGTTCAATTTACTGGAACACTAGATCCTGTACAATATGAGAGTACATCATATAATACGGGTAAAACCACGTATGTACAAAGGTGGATCAAAGCCACAATATAACAATGATGAGTCTTCAAAGATCTGGAAGCTGGATATAGAAACGGAACATAGTCTTGTGCAACTTAGTTCATAAGTGAGGAACTAAGGTCTTCATACAAGATCCCAAAGAACCAAGTACAATCCAAACCATGTGAATAAGGGCAAGCTGAAGTCGAACATGGAGAGGATTCAACAGTTTGTCAACCAATAGATGACAATTGACAACTGAAGCAAAGGAATTCACCAATGATGAAAGTGAATCCAGAGGTACTACCGTCAAACTCTAGGTCTTCGTCATCAGGAAGTGCTGAAACTGAACCATACTGTGATAGGGAAGGCAATAGATCCTCCAACGGATCACAAGAGCGACTAGGAACTGGGCAAAAGAAGGTAGACACAAGTAAATGGATAACAGATATAACAGTGATTGGATCAGGCTTATAAATCAGATAGTGGGAAGAATCCTTGAACAGTGAGCACGACACAGAGATGACCCAAGGCAGCGTATAACAGATAGATAGGACAACTAGACGTATCTGTCATGTAGGAGACATGATCAGATTCCCCAGGTATAATGGACAAGAGGAGGAGTCAGAAAACTCAAAGTGGTAGCTGAACACAGATGTACACTGAAACATGGATATCGAAAAGCAGAGAGTGCTATGTTCAAGGATGACATGCTGCCATTACTGAAAACAAGAGAAAAACCTTCCCTGTTAAGTTTTAACGAGTCCAGGAAAGCCAACTCGGTTCCCTCTTCATTTTTTAACAAGCTTGAAGAGATGGGAAAATAATGCTTGATACACTGATCCGTGGATTTAACGAGCCCGAACTAGTACATGCTCGCTTGGTGCTTTCATATTTAGAGAGTCTGAAAACGCCAAAGAAGACTCCAGGGGGGTCCTTTTTCGTCCAATTTAGTCTCTTAAGGCCGAAAAAGTATAAAACAAACCTCAAAAGAACTCTCTTAACTTCCGAAGAAGAAAAGGTGAACCTGTTTCATATTTAGTCGGGAAGGTCCGAAAAAGGTTAAATTACCACCTACCCAATGCTCCTTCCATAACAGCATAAATAGCTTGAGTTTTACGAGTGTGAAGGAAAGCAAGATCACTCGGAAAGATCCATTTGGTTACGAGAAATGGGGCTTACAACAATAAACTCGTTGCTTTGTTCTTTAGTGTTTAACGAGCATGACAAAGACACAAAGTACACTCGGAATCTTTTTCATGTTTGGGTCCAGAGCACGAAAAAGAAAAAGTAAGCTCAAACCGGGTGTTCCTTTTCCGTAAATTTAGTCCCTCAGGTCCGGAAAAGTGATAAACCTATACCTGAGAATACTCTTCTCAATTCCGAAGAAAAGAGAGTGATCCTTTCTCGTACTATTCCGCATGGGCCGAGAAAGAGATAACCTACCACCATGCGAATGCCCGTTCACATATTCTTAACGAGCTTGAACGGACGAGATAACTCGGCAGTCAAGTCTATTTTTAAGGAGTCAGACCTGGGTCTAAAGAAACTCCATAAGGTGGGGATTCCTATAACGGGATAGCTTGTAAAGAGAGATTCATATGAAGCTCTATTTGGCGTGAAAAATAGCTATGAGGAAACCCCAGGGCCTGAAACAGTGAAGGAATGAGTACCAAAGGATGACAAAAGCATATAAGGATGATACTCATGAAATAGGGATCCTAGCCACGGAAGAACAATGGTAGAGGCAAGGGACTAATGGTTTAGAATACCATAGTCCGTGGAAAAATGTTGAATACTAAGGTTAATGTGG
>LPNX010222694.1:15125-74819 GCA_001517045.1 Pseudotsuga menziesii | reverse complement strand
GAAGACAACCACTGGATATAAAATTTGTCTAGCAGAAACATCTTTATTCCCAATAGAACTGGAAGCAATAAGGAAGCTGATTATATATAGACAAAAAATTACAGTCATGGAAGGCGAAAGGATACCAAGCAAGACCAGCAAAGAAGCCATAAAGAGAAGAAAAAACATGCAAGATCTACAATGCAAAATGAGGTTGGAAAGCAAGAATAGAGTGGAGGAAAGATGCCCAATGGATAGGAAGGAGTTGAAAATTTGTTTACAAACATGCTACAAAAGTGGCGAATGGAAAGAGGAAACAACAATATTACGTAGATGACTTCAACCCAGAAGGTGAAATCAAAGTACAAGATTATCTGAAAACAAACATCCTCAGAAAGAACAACAGATACTAACCCAATTAATAATGAGCACCCATAGGCTAAGATGTGGGACAAGAAGATGGAAAGAACCAAAGGAGTGGAATAGAGAACATGCCAATTGTGCGGGAAATATGAGGTGGAGACTGAACAACACTTTCTACTCCACCGTGGGGCATATAGCCACATCAATAAGATGGAAATATTTGAAGTCAACAGTTAGGATGCAATATTTCAGGAATCATAGGTAGAAGACACAACAAAAATAGTGTCTAGGATGATGCACTCCAGAGACGAGAGCATGCAAGCTAACACAACCAGAGTAGGTGTCCCTTCTCAAGGACCACACCCAAAAATGTAACACAATTTTATTGACAACCACCTACAGGATATCATCTCTTTCTCTTCTCCTTCCTAGCATTCCAATTTTCTTATTTTTGTAAAGAAAAGCTAGAGTGAGATGTATGCTATTCCATCCCATGGGCCAATTGGATTCTTAGACGTTTTAATAGATTTTATTATATTCTCCAAAGGACCAAAGGTGAAATGTGAAAGAGGTTGACCTTTATACAATCAAGAACTGGAGTTCATCAAAAATATGAATTGAGATGAACATGGACAAACGAGCATAGAGGAAGATAGAAAGTGGTTAGCAATCTGTGATAGGGGGTGGAAGTCATAATGGAACAGAAGGATAAGGTCTTCAACGCACTATGTTGGCACAATATGCATATGAACATGGATCAGTCTGGTCCAGACCCAACAAGATCAAAACAGGTCTGGTCAAACACATCAGACCCCAATTTGACCTAGGTTTTACCTAAACAAACCAATTATATTCAGTGTAATATTTCGTATCTAACCTAACTTCAATGCAAAAAAAAAAAAATTCCTGGAAAGTAAGTATTTTTGTATTTTCTAAATTTGTTGTGTCTTTGTGAGGTTAACCCTCAAGTCTTTGTTGATTCACAAATCATGTTTGAACCTTCAGTTAAAACAAGTCTTGCTCCAAGTCAAGTCTGATAACAATTGTTATGAAATTTATAGCACAACATCACAAGAACTTAGAAATGACATACTCGAGCTAGACAACAATGAAAATATGGAAGTTGAACACACTGTCTGAACATGATAGAAGCCCAGGGGCCAGGAAATCTTGAATCTTGGTCATACAACCAAAAGAGTGGCATGAAAAGGCCCATGCCTGTGAGAAAGTAACAAATGTTATTATGGAGTCGAAAGGCCTTATTGAGGAGTCTGAATTATTTTAACCGAATATTAGAATGTCTGGGCTGTTTAACCCTAACAGTTTAACACTAGATGCAAAAATATCAGAAGAATTTTTAACAATTAATCCCTAACAGTTTAACACTAGATGCAAAAATATCAAAAGAATTTGGCTTACCTAGAAAGAACCCGAGGATTTCAGCTCTGCAACTAAGGATGTCCTTGCACGCCTCTTCAAAAGCCTCCACGTCCGATCTGATGCCCTCTTCATCTCCATTGCAGAGGCTATCACTCGTGGATATATATTAACCCAAGCAATATCACTCCCCTCCCGCCAATTAACCAACATCAACATTCTATTTCTGTAATAACAAAATCTCCTGCGAATTACCACAGCAATCACCAGAATAACAAAATCTCCCGCGAATTACCACAGCAATTACCAGAATAAACTCCAGGACAAGCTGTCCAATATGAAAACCACCTTATGAACCCTCGATTCTTCCCCAAGCCGCTCGCTCTTTATCATGTCGGCAGTGATCAAATTGGAAGGGCTCGTCTAAATGGGGAAAGAAAGTGAAACCACCAAACGAACCCTCTATTTCCCCCACGTGGCTCGCTCTTCATCATGTTGGCTGTGATCAACTCTGAAGGGGCTCGACTCAAAAGAGGAAAGAAATACTTCGTACCTTTTAATTATATCATATTCCAAATTATCTTGGCCAAAACGAAAGTGACAGCTATCACTGCTTTATTTTTCGGTTGTGATGTGTTTGTTTGTGTGGTTTAACATTCATCTTCTTCACTTTATGCATCTTATAGATGCAGTATTAATATTCATCTTCTTTCTTTTTATCCATACCATATATGCAATATATTTCTTATAATATTTTTTTCATGTTGTATCTTAATTTTAAAAGAAAAAAAAATTCAAATGAAATAAACCAAAAATAATTCACTTATTTTTTTTCCAAATAAATAATAACTTTGTCAAATCATTTTACATAAATTATCAATAAAAAAAAATTGTTGAAAAAATAAACCTTTATCATGGAAGTTTTGTTCAAGCTATTGTGACAACCTGCTCTTAAATTAGATTAGCAACCAACCAATTAAATATGTTAACCTAGTATAACTTAAAGGCCCGAGCAAGAAGTGTGTAAAGTTTCATTAGTTGCATGTGGGTGGGAATAAATTGTAAAGTTATGTGTGGTAGGTTCATACCCAGGTATTTGCAAGGGGTTTTAATTTCAATTAAAAAGGCATAAATAGTAAAGCTATGTGTTAGTAAAGCTATATGTGGTAGGTTTATATACATAATTTGTGTATTTGCAAGGGGTTTTAATTTCAATTATTTATATTGCTTTTGACAAATGAAAGACAATATAAATAATTGTATTTCAATTGACAAATAAAAGTTTCTTAAATATTTTAATCAAAAAAATGCAAAAAAATATTGTTCTTTCAAATTTTTACAATTTTAAACAATTGAATACTCTTAATTAATTTCTACATGAAAAAAATGATATATTTTCAATGAAACTTATTTTAAACACATTAATTAAGGTCGGGACCTATTTACCCAACCATTTGCAGTACCGATTGGACGACCGGCAACGTCGGACGTGACCGCGCTCACGCGAGCCAGGTCGTCCGATCAGTGCAAATGGTTGGTTCACTAGTTTACTCCTTAATTAAGTAGTCATATGTGTAATATCACAAATTTTACACTTCATGAGTAACAATATAACATTAACTATTTTATCGTAATTATTTTTAAGTTGAAGCACACTTCATTAATATATCAAAAAAACTACTTAGACGTAGCTGAAATTTAAGTTATTTAATGAAAACAATTAATGTGACGTAAAGGAATGATAATCAGGAAGAAGACCTGAAATTATGGACTTCACCTTCAAAGAATGCCTTGCAATTACATTGGTTATTAATCATAATTAATTAATTAGGAGTGATAAGAAGATCGCAAGAATAAAAAATGACCAAATAAATGACCAATTGTCATGTGGTCATTTTTAGTCTAGATATCCTGTGACCAAATTTGGTCATTTATCTTGGTCGTTTTCAATTGGTTTTTATCCAGTGACCAAAATTGGTCATTTATCTTGGTATTTTTAGTTAACTCACTTAAATTTATCAATTTTGGTCATTTATCCCTTGAAAAAAATTGTGGTGACCAAAACTTTTGGTCTCCTGGTCACTAATCTCTCATTTTCCACTAGTGGTATATATTAGGCTGTTGAGCCAAACAAGAACTTAGTTCAGTTTTCTGCCTTGTATGAACTCATTGTAATATAATTTGTTATTTCTATCTGTTCTTATCTCTTGTCTCTGTGTTATATTTATATGTTTTAGTATGTATTATTAGTAACCTTATGTGATCTGTGAGATTACAATAGGGCCATTTTAACTATAAGATTTCCTCTTTTGTTATTTTCTTATATTTTAGATGGTATTTTTGTGAACTGAAACACAAGCATAGTTATAGTAGGATTACATGGATACATAAATCACGACTCAAGACAAAAAATAATTTTTCGTTGATCAAGTTCCTGGAAAAATGAGGAAAAGTTATTTTTAAGGAGAATATGTTGTTATACAATGTCATGCCATCCCCTTCATCAGTTTTTGTTTTACATTGCCTAACTTATTTCCATGTTCCTCCCACCAAGCCCATATTTTTTTCTGCATTTCCACATTTTTAAATGACATTTCAAGAGAAAATATAGAAACATAAAAAATTAGTTGTTCAAATTAAACTCTGCTGGAATATTTAGGATCATAATTTGGCAATGGTAGATAACTGCCCAATGTCATAGCAGTATCTGATTTCCTGTTAGGTATTTTTTGTGACAATGAACACATGAAAGCCCTTTTCTTGATTTCCCAAGCTCCCTTGCTATTGAAATGTACCAAAACTTACACTAATTTAACACATTCTTGTTGATGTGGAAACATTCTTTTTGAAATGTAGTGCTAGGAGTATTTCTACACCACTTCTTTCTTCCTTGCTCTGATAGTGAAAGTATTATTCTAACTCAAGTGACTTGTAGTGTTTCCCTCATAGGAAAACCATCTTCAACTTCTAAATAGCATGGGATATGTAAAGTGCTATTTTCTGCCGAGTCATTCGACTGCTAGTCTACAGGGTTGTGCTAACTATTATACAAGATTGACTTGCTTATACTTCATGCCTTTTTTCTATTATGGTTGATTAAGACATAGAGTGGGTTATTGTCAATGTTGCAAAAATTGTGTATGACAATAACTTGACAAATGTTTGAAAAATAAATGTTAGAAAAATGAAAGATATGGACAAAAGGTCACAAAAATATGCATAAAAAAGGATTTGTTGTTTTCTCAAATTTTAGATTCTGCTAACATTGGTTGTTATTGGGATTTGCTTATTGTTTAGGGTAAAAGTCCTTTGACAGGTTGGACTTTCATTTCTTTGCCACAACTTTTTATCCTTCAGAGAAAAATAGATTTCACCTTTTAATAAGAGTGAGGACGAGGTCTTGGACATCAAACTATGGCTTCCTTTATTTGTGTGATGTATCTAATGAAAACTCTTAATATGTGAGAACGTCCAACACATTACTCTTTCAAAAGAGGGATTAATATGTGAGAACGTCCTAAAAGTTTAATCTATCCCAATTTTATTGATATTGTTAAAGGATATTTAAGTCCCACCCTAATCTTGATATAAATTGACAATTCTAGGATCATTTTGTCATGGTCACCTTTTCATTTTTCTTCAACCGTCAACTAGAGAAACTTAGTTTTTATCAAAGATGGGAAGCACCAGCAGGTTCTATTTTACAGTAGTATATTGAGGACATCATCTTGGTTCTAGAAGGCATTGTTATCGTTGTTTTTTTCTATTGAGGATATTGCAAAGTCCTTATTATAAAACTATTTGTGTCTTGTAATTTTTTGAATTATTTTATGTGACATTTTGTCTTTTTCCATTTAGATTTGACTGGTGTTGAAATTAGTTGATTTTACTCACATTAGAAGTCACACCATTATGAATTGTACTATATTCTACAGACACCTTCCAAATAATTTTCAGGTTAGATTGTAAAGTGAGTTTAAAAATTTTATTTGGTAAAACTCATAGAGGTTATTGAGATATGCATATTACATATAGAATGAATTATTTGGGTTTTATGTGCATTCAATAAAGTACTCATAGACCTTATATCTCTTCAAAACATATATGGTTTTGATGTGCCTTTGGAACATTAAAAATAGTTACTTTTTAGAATTTTCATTAAGAGCCCCATTGAAGAAACAATATGTTTGACATTAAAAGCAACAATGTTTGGCTTTATACTTGTCGTTAAACATCAGTTTGAACCAAACAAAGTTATGGGAAGAAAATCCTATTAAACTTGTGATTTCTCCAAAAGTTGAGATTTATGAGCACAAAGTAATTGTGAACATTCTTGAAGAAGAAAATCTTGTCCAGGTGTAGAAGTGCAGCCCTAGTATTGGCTATTTGTATTAGATAGTATAGACATCATCTAGGCCATTTTAATGTTAGGTTGTAAAGTGAATTTTAAAATTTCATCTGGTGAAACTCATAGAGCTTATGTAGCTATGCAGAATACATATAACATCCATTTTTTCAGTTTTATGTCCTTCAAAACTGAAACTCATAGAGGTTACTTTAACTTCACATTTCTAATGACGAGCATTTGTTTGAGTTGATACACTTTCACGTAGCTCAAATTGTATAAGTTCGCCTTTCCATGACAATTTGTCAATCGTAGGTCTACTAGATTGCCTGAGGGTTTCCTTTTGTATAGTTGCTCCTATGATCACTATTTTATGCAGAAAAATAATAGGTCAAGCAGAGTCGTTCGTATTAACTCATAGCTTCTTGTGATGCATATTTGAGAAAATGGCAGGCACAGGTAGCCAATCAATGTACTTGTGACATTTTGTACCATAGTTTCTCATTCATTGAGTAAATATTGAATGAAATCTCTTTACTCATAGCTTCTTCTTATGGATATTTGAGATAATGGCTAGTATAGGAAACCAATAAATGTACTTATGAAATTTTTGTACCATAGACTCATTTATTAATTAAATGCTTGTCCTTAATAGCATTGACCATGGATGATAACAAATTTTTTCCCCTGATTTTGAAACATTTGTGATTTTAGAAGTGATGACTATAATTGTCTGAGGAGAAAAGGAAAGGGATCAAGGTTCAATTATGTTTTCATATTATTTGAGAATGTAAACCATCTATCATTTAATATCAATATTTTTAATGTTGAATTTGATTGAAATTATATCTTAACATGTGATTGAAAATGGTATATTCTTTTGTTAGACTGTTTATCTTTTAATTATTTTTTTTTGCAATTAATCGAAAGCATTATTCAGATGGGTTTATTTGAATTTCATTGTTATGCATTATATTTTTGTGTTATCAAGATGTTGAGATATCATTATAGAATCCTACTTCATTATGAATTCCGCCAATAGTATATTGTTGTGCTGATGGGTATTTACTATAGATAGTGGGAGTAGAGTGTTTTCACTTGCATGGTTTTATGTTACCATTCATCTCTTCTTTGCATGGTTTTATATATTTATATAGTATTTTATAGTAGCCCTTTTTCTGGTGGCACATTATCCATTTTGGATCTTATCCTTATATAGTGATGATAAAGATATATGGAACACACATGGCGATATACCTTGAGAGAGAAAATATTAAATTCCTTGGCTTTGTTGGTCCTATAGGTAAACGGGGTTGGCTCCCCACCTTTATGGTACACCTTGTTAAATTTTCATATGCTTATCTAAGACATCAGTATTTCATTTCATTTTCATGACAAAAGCATATAAACAGGATCACTGAAAGATAGACAAGCACAACCATAAAAAAGGAACACAAGGATTTATCCTAGGAAAACCCTAAAGGGAAAAAAACCTAGCAAAAGCTTCCTCAATATAGATGCCCCAAAAAGATAAAAGATAAAACCAACAAGGAGATCAAAGCCTGATCCTCCTCCTTCTCCAGCTACTTCTCTTCTCCACTAATACACTACACAAGTGAGAGTGTGTGTGTCACAAATGAGGAGCACTACACCTCTATTTATATTCATCCGTTCACTTAAGTTAACTCATTTGACATGTAGGTTTGAGTTAAATCATGTAGGCTCGAGTGACACATGTAGGCTCAAGTACCACATTGGGGTGCTGATGACCCACCTTTACAATTAGAGGGGACTACCTCATGACTCTTATTAGTTCTTTATATTAGGAGCATCAGGGTACAATGTAATACAAGTGGTTATCCCGGTAGGACCATCGAGGACCACAAAAATATACATATAGAATATTCTTCGAAGTTACAATATTTCAACACTCCCCCTTAATGAAAAGGGTATTCTATAGCAACATCAACAACAGCAAGAGTAGAGATAGGAGACATCATCAACATCAGCAGGGTAACACATCTATAAATCATTGGAAGCTTTTCAACATCATGTAGTCTTCATCTTCAATCTTTAGTCTTCATCATCAGCAACATCTTCAGTCTTTGATCAGAAACATCTTCAGCACTTTGATCTTTCAATTAGCAACGACATCTTCAGCACTTGGACCTTTCGATCAGCAACATCTTCAGCACTTTGACTGTTTAATCAGCAACAACATCTTCGACATTTTGACCTTTCGATCAGCAACATCTTCAGCACTTTGACTTTTCGATCAGCAACTACATATTCAACATTTTTACCTTTTGATCACCAACATCTTCAGCACTTTGACTTTTCGATCAGCAACAACATCTTTAGCACCTTGACCTTTCGATTAGTAGCAACATTTTCAGTAATTTGACCTCTCGATCAGCAATATGATCATCAACACTTTTCCCTTTCGATCAACAACAACATCATCATCATCATATTCTGATCTGTCGATCATAATCATCATCACATTCTGATCTTTCGATTAGAAACATCATCATCATACTCTAATATTTCAATCAAAAACATCATCATCATACTCTGATATTTCGATCAGAAACATCATCATCATACTTCGATCTTTCAATCAGAAACATCATCATCATACTCTAATCTTTCGATCAGAAACATCATAATCATAGTGCATCATCATCATACTCTCATCTTTAGATCAATACGTCATCATCATCATACTCTAATCTTTCAATTAGTACGTCAACATCATACTCTGATCTTTCAATCAGTACGGCATCATTATCATCAGCAACAACCTGCAATCCACAACTCAAAGACAAAAGGTGTTTGGATCATTTTTGGACTTAAATTCTAGGGATGATACAATCCCACCACATTCTCGACAACCGAAGCCACCGGATTGATTACGGGAGAATTAGTCCCTATCAATTTAGGACTATGTCCAAGGATGATGCAATCCTACCACATTCTCGAGGACCGAAGCCACCGGATTGATTACGGGAGAATCAGTCCCTATCACTTTAGGACTATGTCCAAGGATGATGCAATTCTACCACATTCTCGAAGACTGAAGCCACCAGATTGATTACGGGAGAATCATCCCCTATCACTTTAGGACTATGTCCAAGGATGATGCAATCCTACCACATTCTCGAGGACCGAAGCCACCGGATTAATTACGGTAGAATCATTCCCTATCACTTTAGGATGATGCAATCCTACCACATTCTCGAGGACCGAGGTCACCGGATCTATTATGGAAAAATGTCCCAAGATGATACAATCCCTCTTCATTCTCGAAGAGCTAGGTCTCCGGATCACTTTAGGGAAAGTGCCCAGGGATGATACAATCCTGTCACGTTCTCGAGGACCGAGGTCACTGGATCTATTATGGATAGATGTCCCAGGATGATACAATCCCACTGCAACATCACTACTCCCCCTTTCGAGGAAGGTCTTTCCGAACAACACCAAGATTGTCTTGAAAGTGTTTGAACTCTACTCGAGGCAGAGGCTTCATCAATACAGCATCATCCAAACCATCATCATCTACATCTTCAGTATGTGAATACTGAACTATCGCCATCTATATCTCTAGTATGTGAATACTGAAAGCATCATCATCTATATCTTCAGTATAGAAATACTGAAAGCATCATGATCTCTATATTTAGTATAGAAATACATAATCACCATCCTCTGTATCGACAGTATGTAAATACTGAAATATCATCTATATCTTCAGTATGGGAATACTGAAATCATCATCATCTACATCTTCAATATGGGAATACTAAAACGTCATCATCTCTATATTTAGTATAGAAATATTGAATCACCATCATCTGCATCTACAGCATCATCATCTGCATCTTATCTTGTATGTAGAAATACCGGATTTCTATGTGTTACGTCGTAACACAGGGTTCTTTGTCATCACAACTATGGTTATCACATAGAATCATTGTAGTGTTCATTATCAGGTCAAAGAGACCTGATATCAGCTTCTGAATACATATGGATTCACAACTTAGTAGAGCAATCTTCTATGTATGTTTCTTCAACCGTGCTAAGAGAAACACTGGACTGTTTCCTACTAAACCATGAACTCATAGCAGACCTCAGACAAAAGCATATACCTGATGTGATTTTCCTGTCTGAGATACTTCCAGCCCAATTTTCATCTTTGTATCCATACAATATATACTCATTGCTACCATCATATTATAGACCAAAGTCTATAGTCCCTTTCAGATATCTCATCACATGTTTTGCAGCTACTAGGTGAACTCGTCTTGGTTGAACAAGATATTGACTTAAGGTGTTCATAGCAAAACAAATGTCTGGTCTAGTATTTGTTAAGTACATCAATGACACAATGATCTATCTGTAGTGAGTCACATCCACTAACTTTAATGAGTCATCAGCTAACAACTTTAGGTTGGAGTCCATGGGTGTGGCCATGACTTTGCATTCCAACATATTGAATCTATTTAATATCTCTACCACATACTTTCCCTAGTTGAGAAAGATTCATTCTGAACTTTGCCATACTTCCAAACCTAGGAAATAATGTATTAACCCAAGGTCTTTCATCTCAAATTCTTCTTCTAGTTTCTTCTTGCTTTCCATGATCTATTTCTCATTCCCTATCAAGAATAATTTATCCATAGGTACACCTTCTACAACCTTGTAGGAAAGGTTAGGATCGACTTTACTCTTGGAAAAGCCCATGCTCATCAGGAAACTATCTATTCTTCCATACCAAGCTCTGGGAGCTTGCTTCAGGCCATAGAGGGCCTTTTTCAACTTGCATACTTGATTCCATTTGTCTTCAACTTCAAATCCTCGTGACTATTCGATGCAAAACTCTTCCTCATTAAGGAAGGCTTGTATTTACTTCATCATGGAAGAAACTACCATGATAGTTTTGAAGCAAGTGTACCTTGCTTCCTGGAGTAAGTGTCTCTTCAGAATTAATTCCCTCTTTCTGATAGAAACCTCTAGCAACAACTCTTACCTTACTTCTATCAGCAACATATCTTATCTTGCAAATCCATTTGGAAGATACCACATTCTTGCTTTCTGGTTTGAGTACTATATCCCAAAAATCATTCTAGCATCATAACATCTTCTATGAGTTTGTCTTCTCAGGTCATCAACATATCCTAGTCTTCTGCATTCAACCTTGAATGTTGGAACCCACTTTACTCTTGGTAAAGTCTCGATCCATCACAAATCTATCCATCATGTCGTACCATGTCGAACTCAGATATAATTTTCTGTAGTCACTCCCCCTAGAGTGGAGTATCATCTTCCCTCTTCATTTTGTACAGGTGGTTCTATGCTTGATATATACTGGTCAATAGAGTATGTCATGTCATAGTCTATTCTTTCTGGGGAGAATCACAAACCTTGCTTTGTACACTTGTTCCATCATATCATATACATCATTCCCCATGATCAACTGTTATTCTTTGATCATAGCTTCTTTCATAGCATTATTTTATTCATCATGAGTTATCTCTTCTACCCATGGTGGTCTTCATACTTTAAGGTGGATCTACCACTCTCTAAATCTCTTTCTTCTGTCATGGTGTCTTTGACCCTGGGAGCTTCAGATTCATGTTTATTGGAGTGAATCTTGAATTGTCATCACTTTTTCTTCGGAACAAGTCTCATCCTTCTTTTCTTGTAGGAGGTTGTACATGACCTTTCATAAACTTTCAAATGCACCAGATGCATGGTTAGAACTATTTCATAAAACATATGCATAATGAAAAATTCTTATGCATCATGCAACTATTTAGTCAATACAACATTCATCCATATCTCACATAAACTTTCTAGATGCCTTCCATCTCCACCATGACATTATTGAGATTGTGCACTAATCCAATATGTCAGCAAAGAGGTTTGATAAGTAGCAATGGAGAGTTGTATAGCACCATGAGCTACTTACCCATCACATTCATATTAGTAGTATACAGTCATTAATGCAAACAATCTATGATGCATAACACATCAACTGAATATAATCAAATGTATAACAAAACAATATCATGAAATGACAATTGAATACTTATCTTTTATTTGTTTTGTGGGTAGACTCCATCTAGATCATTCTGCTTTATCATCTTCTTTATTCATGAACTCATAATTTATTATCCAAATGACAAGAATTGAGTTCTTCATATTCCACATCGCTTGAGGGATCTTCTTTGAATGGTGAGAGCTTGATCTTCAATTGCTCCCATATTATTCTTCTCCTCTTATGAGTCGAGCTGAAAGAAATTACTTCCTTCTGGAATACATTCTTTGCATGAATCCCATGATCCTGGGAGGCCATTCAAGGTGGCTATCACCACTTCTACAATATCCACTCCTTCTTCTACTGCTTCAATTTGTTCTACATTCTGGATCTTCACATTCTTCAACTGTTTTCTCAAAGCCATCTTCTGATTTAAGTTCTTATATTCAAATAGATTGATCAAGGAATCAAACATCTTCGGTGTCTTTAGGGAAGACACTTGTGGTACAAGTTGATCCATGATTGAATCAACAATGATCTTCTTGGCCTTGATCAAGTTCTTCTTGTGTAAGGCTTTGAGCCTCATCTCCGTATGGAACTGGAGCCTCTCTACTTATGTAGGTGTCCATTTCATTTTATTTAGAGAGATCATATACTTCCATGATTTGAAGTTGTCAACTTTACCAATCTTATCATCAAGCTAATTTGATATATCACTTTGAAATGAGAACCTCAAATGCAAATAGCAAAAGATTAGATCTTACCGATTTGAGGTGTCCGTCTTGCTTTCAGAGCTAGCTGATTTAGGGTTTGTTAGAGAAACCCTAATTTTTAAAAATTGGAATCTTTAAGATATGATTGGATAGAAAGATATATCTCTTAAAATGGAGCTGTCTAATGTACTCCTTTTCTGAAAACAGTGGAGGGAAGCTCCCAGAACAGGAAGCCCTAGTTTTCCAAGTTCTTCTGTAGAAATGCCTGTCACTGTGTGTGTGATATATCCAAAATTACTGCTCATATGTGTCTGAAATTTCACACTAAGGTAAAATCACATGTCCCTGATCCAACACCATAGGTTTCATTAGAATGGGTTTCACCAATTGGGATTTATGATCCTTTTACCACGGTGACCTGTTACAGGACTGTTCAGAACAACGAAGTTGTATGGACTGCCACGTGTCACTGTTTCATCTTCTGGTTCTAAAATTCATACCACAGAAAGTAAATTCCGTGATAGTTTTGGAACATCTTCAGGAATTCAATTTGGACCTCTGTATCCCAAGCTATGGCAATGTTCCCTAGGTGTCCTATTTAGGAATGAATTCTGGAAGATGCTAGAACCCTATCTTGGAGGGATCATATCTCCCAAAATACAGCGCGTATGAGGCTGAATTTTGGACACAGTGTACAAAAGGAGTCTATATTCTCCATTTGCAATTTTCAGCTCCTGAAACTTCTCCAATCTTAGGATATAGTGAATGTACAAAAAATTATCAGTTTTAGTATTTAGGGGTTTTTTCTAGCTCGGGGTCAAACTAGGGTTTGACTTTACCAGAGTTTCACCAAACCAAAAAACTTGATCTAGGTCTCTAGAATTCAATTTCAATGAGGAGAGAAATCCTATGCTGGGCTCACTCAAAAATTCTTCTTCTGCAAGAAGCCCTAATTTCCCGCACCTAAAACTGAAAATGCTTGGAATCGAATTCTGCTTCGACAAAAAGATGCGCCCTTCAATGGAGAGTCAGCCTAGCCTTCTTTTGCTGATCAATTGTGGAGAGAGAACCAAAAATTAAGAATACCTAGATTCTATAGCTGCATAATGTCTTATTTTCAGGGTGGCTTTGATACCATGTTAAATTCTCATATGCTTAGCTAAGACATCAGTATTTCATTTCATTTTCATGACAAAAGCATATAAACAGGATCACTGAAAGATAGACAAGCACAACCATAAAAAAGGAACACAAGGATTTATCCTAGGAAAACCCTAAAGGGAAAAAAACCCAGCAAAATCTTCCTCAATATAGATGCCCCAAAAATATAAAAGATAAAACCAACAAGGAGATCAAAGCCTGATCCTCCTCCTTCTCTAGCTACTTCTCTTCTCCACTAATGCGCTACACAAGTGAGAGTGTGTGTGTCACAAATGAGGAGCACTACACCTCTATTTATATTCATCCATTCACTTAAGTTAACTCATTTGACATGTATGCTCGAGTTAAATCATGTAGGCTCAAGTAACCACATTGGGGTGCTGATGACCCACCTTTACAATTAGAGGGGACTACCTCATGACTCTTATTAGTTCTTCCGATTAGGATCATCGGGGTACAATGTAATACAAGTGGTTCTCCTGGTAGGACCATCGTGGACCGCAAAAAGATACATATAGAATATTCTTCAAAGTTACAATATTTCAACACACCTTGGTCTTGTGGGTATAGGGGTTTGCTTACCACCTTGTTGTGACCCTTAGTTGACTTATGGTACTAGAGTCCTTATTGTTTTTTGTACCATGACCTCTTTGATATGATGACCTAACCTTATTGTTTTTATTGTTGTTATTTATGTGACCATTTTTACCTTTGGTACCCTATACTAAGTCAACCTATTTTTATTTTATTGGTAACCATCGTAAAAGTTGGGTTTGAAGAAAGAGCCCTTAGAAGTCCTTTCAAGTTATAAAAACAAGTCATGTCCTTCATTATGAATTCATACAAGAAGATACGTATCACGTCTGATCTTTCTATTTAGCGTCAAGGAGTATGTTTCTAGGGTTTCACTGCTTCATCCCTGGGTTAACAGATCTGAGTTCAAGGGTTTCTTTGTGCTCCCTTATTTGTTGAATCGTGAGTTGTGTTGAGTTGTGACAACATGCATATGACCCCTGGACTATGTGGTGTCTCTCATTCTGAGCTGTGACCTTATGCATTTGACTCATGAATGTGTGGTGTCTCTCATGCTGCCATGCTAGGTCGTGAATTTATGAAGCTAACCCGTGACTGTATTAGGTTGATCCAAGACCATTTTTCTAATATAGGTCATGCTCATTTCTATGGGCTACTCTTGTACTGTTATCTTTGGTGTCATCCCTATGGGAATGCTAAACCTTATTTTTTACTGTGTAAGGTCTATCCTAATGGATTGTGGCTATGTATGATCTGTCCTAGATGGGCCAAGGATTGTGATGACCTCTCTCATCCATAAAGTGGACTGTGGTAACCTATCCTAGATAGGTCGTGGCGAATTTGACCTTACCTTTCTGGACATGACTTGTTTGGTGTTAATTATGCTAGAGGGAGTTTTGATCTTTTAAGGTTGATTAGTTTTGTTTTGGGATAAATATCACTACTACTATCCTAATAGGGTATTCACACATGGTGATTGAGGTATCTTGCTTTCTCCTGTAAGTATCTAACCTCAACCTACAACACTCTAACCTACTCTCTATCAAGGTATGTCATCTGTTCCTTTGGTGACTTGTCCTTTTAGTGATAAGATCTTAAACTAAAAGTATCTAAGTATAATGCTGATCCAAATAGTTCTAGATTAGCTTTATTACTGTTCTTTGTTAACTGGTTATTAAATTTACTAGTATTGCTATTACTTATTTATTCCTTGTAAATTGCTTTCATTCTTTTCATTAGTTATAATATTATTATTGTTTATGTTTTATACATGGTAATTGATAAATCATTTTGAGGACCAACTTTAACACAGTGAGATTTGGAGTGTTAAAGTTCCAAGAGATGAAATTATGTTTTGAATTTATTATAGTAGTACTGTTTTGGATCTAGTTATGTTTTAGTTTTGTTTTAGGAATTAAAGTATAAAATTCTAGTTTGTTTAAGAAGAAAAAAATGTTTAAATATGAACTGTAAATTTCTATAAGCCAATTGTCTCGCATGAAGAGGCTATACATATTACGTGAGGACTCAGATGGGTTAAATGTTGTGCGATGTTCTTGACAAGAATCTGCAATATTGTTCAACCTAGCTTTCTTAGTTGGCAAACTAATTATAGTTTTAAGGAGAGAACAAAAAAAAAGAGTGAAGCAAGTTTAAGATGAAAAAAATGGTTAAATCTAAAAGTCCAAGATTGAGCATAATGTATGATTCCATAAGTTTATCAGTTTCTCAATATCAAGTGCCCACATGTCCATTGGACCATTAAGGGACGAGATAACAAATGGAGTCCCCACTTGCCCTGAATCTAGTCAGTACAGTTGTGTTTCACTGAAACCTTATAGTTGTGACTTATGAGTCTACATGTTATATTGTTGATGATGTGATTCATGTTATTTTACTAATGTTGTTGTTCCTCTACTTTTACAATATTTTATAAATCAGTGAAAGATTTGCCAGTTTTCAATTTTTTAATAGTGAAGTGAAATATTCGCCAAGATTTTACAATATGTTATAAATTAGTGAAAGAATCACCAATATTTTACAACATTATATAATAAAATGAAATATTGGATGGTATTTTACAACATTATATAATAAAAAGAAATATTTGCCAATTTTTTTATATATACATATTATATTATTGATAAAATCGCCTTCAAATTTTCCTATATATCAGAAAGATTCTCCAATTTTTTATACATATAAATCTAGGGGGGCTTCTTAAAATCATCCCTGTTGCTCTCAGTCATCCTAGCACCACTTTGCATGATTTGAGGAAAGTTGGGCACCTTTTCTCACCTAACTTAGTCATTTAACTAGATATGAATTGATTCAGTGATCCAGAGTTGCATTAGTGAGCTCTAGTGGTGATTTTCCCACACCGAGTTAGCTCCAGAGTAAGCCAAGGTTGGTATATTTGAATCCTATCTTAGGAATTCTAGTTCTCCTATTTCTAACACCATTGTGTTACACATTATTAACTGATTACTGGATGTAATATCATTATTCCAATTATTGGTCTCATGTGTGTTTAATTTTCCATGATTGATTGATTAGAGTTACTGAATTTCTTCTCTCTCTTCTATAATCTTCTTGAATATTTGAATTCATGCAAGCTTGATGATCCAACTTCACAAAATTAAAAAACTACAAGGTTGCACTAACAAACACATATACACTATATTTTGCATGAAACTTAACATACCAATGTTGGGAAGACACAAATTTCACCTAGTGATACACACTTTCTATAAAAATAAAATAAAATTGGAAAGATAATTCATTTTCCTACATTTCATCTTTTTATACCATATTCAAATTCATTGTGGAAGTATCTCAAACCATCCCTCTAGTTTAACAAATTAATATTTTCTAGGTTTGTGTTGCCACTAATGTGTTGTGAGAGACTAGCATTAGCTTGCACCAACACTTTCTTCTTATTGTGTGAGTAGTTAGTGGTCATATCATGATTAAGGAGCTACTCATGGGTTGAGGATTTTGGAATTAGGGGTTTAGCAGTTAGTGTCATATTGGTTTTGAGGATAAGGGTTAGTGGAGAGTTGATCCTTAAGGGGAATCTTGTTGTGCCATTATTTCCAAAATTTGTAAGCATAAGTCAACATGAAAGATTTGATGCCAAAGGTTGTTCCCTAGAAGAAATGATATTTTATATTGAAAATTGCTTTCCCTTTAATATACTTTAGGATTTTGATTTGCTAATTGGGATAATGATATTTCTGAGCTAGTGGGATAGATGTTATTGATCAATCAATACGTCACTAAGGGTTATGTTGGGATTATGATATATAAGTTAAATGTTAATAGTTAGGTGATAGATTTTAGCGGGTTGGTGACCAATTTGGGCATAATACCAAACATAGCTCTTGGGATATGCAGGGAGTTTTAGACTAATTAGAGGTTAACGATGATTAGGATTAGGTGTTATGGGATATGGGTTATGTGAATTAGTTACTATTAAAATGTTATGGGTATTAAACAGTGGAATGGGGGTTATAAGGTTAACTGGTTATTTATTAAGGGTTGGAAAAATTTAGGGTTTGTGGTTCAATAGTTATAGGTTGTAAATTATGGATTAGTACCTATTTCTTGGTTTGTGTTATACATTAGTGAACCAACCATAATTCATTTACAAACAAATAAATGTATTCATTATGCAACACTCATCCTTAAGTGCTAAAATGCATTCAACCTAGATGGAAAGGGAGAGCGGCTGTATAAGGAACTAGCCTTGAAACGATTTGAGAACCTCTTGTTAGATACAATATCACAACGAAATGAAATAAAAATAAATTCATAAATTAAATAGAGGATAACACAATACATGATAGACATCGGTATATGTGGTTCACCCAATATGGGCTACATCCATAGAGAAACAACCATTTTTTTCTTTTATTATGTCCAACAAAATGGAGGGATACAAACCACATCACATATACTGCAACATCATCTCCAATCTCCCATAATATCTCGCACACACTCTACATAGTCGTAATGCAATGCCTTTTTTAAAACAGGGATGTATTCTAAGGAAAAAATCCACAAACATAATCTCTACCATCATATCTGTAACCTAATGATGAATGGTCTGAATTGACTATGAAATTGCACTAAAAAATTCTCTTTGAAGCTACTACCTTTTAATCCCCAATAATAGGGGCTCCACTAATTATGTCACCACCCCCCTAGACCCATTGGAAACTTGGTTGTTTGAGATACAAACACATCAAAACATCCACTTTTCATAATGCTTTTGAATAATTGCATTCTTATAACAAGGGTTGGATCTTGTCAATGAGATGAGGAAACCACACTGTGTTGAAAACCCTAGCTAAAATAACAACCACAGTATTCTCTATTTTCTTCCATGGAACTGTTGTTAGGAGGGGGAATGACTATTCTCTTCTATTCTCTATTCTCTATCCAGTGCTCTCACCTTTATCTTCTTCAAAGCAAGCACTTTCTCAAATGTCCTCTACAAAATTAATGCATGATGAGATGAAATATCCTACGGAACTATAAGATACATATCAAACCACTACCACGGCTACAGATGCATCCAGTTAAGCAAAGCTGACAACCAAGACAATATCCGAAGGTTTCTTCTCAAAAGCTGCTAACATTCTCTATTTGGAGGTCACATCTAGTAAACTTGGATCTTATATCCAACATATGAAATATCATGCCTTGATCTAATAGTTCATGTGGTTTTGATCAAATGAATGTGATCTCTAGGGTTGTATCACTCACAAATGAAAACCATGGCAGGAGATGGATCTCACATTAGGATCAAAAAGGTTTTTAAATGCCCTTTTCTCAAACCTAGAGGATCACAAGTAGTTGGTTGAGTAGGGAAATTAATTTTTCAACAATGTAGGATTACTCAAGAGATAATGGAAGGTCAAATTTGTCTTGGATGAGGAATATTTGGTAGAATTTCCCATGTGGATTTGTCATTATTGTTGAAATATTGTAACTTTGAAGAATATTCTATATGTATCTTTTTGTGGTCCCCGATGGTCCTACTGGGAGAACCACTTATATTACTTTGTACCCCAATGCTTCTAATTGGAAGAACTAATAAGAGTCATGAGGTAGTCCCCTCTAATTGTAAAGGTGGGTCATTAGCACCCCAGTCTGGTTACTTGAGCCTACATGTGTAACTCGAGCCTACATGATTAACTCGAGCCTACATGTCGGATGAGTTAATTGAAGTGAATGGATGAATATAAATAGAGGTGTAGCTCTCCTCATTTGAGCACACACTCTCACTTGTGTAGCGCATTAGTGGAGAAGAGAAGTAGCTGGAGAAGGAGGAGGATCAGGATTTGATCTCCTTGCCGGTTTTATTTTTTATCTTTTTGGGACATCTATATTGAGGAAGATTTAGTGGGATTTTCCCAGGATAAATCTTTGTGTTCCTTTTGTATGGTTTTGCTTGTCTATATTTTAGTGATCCCGTTTATATGCTTTTGTTAGGAAAATGAAATGAAATACTGATGTCTTAGTTAAGCATATGAAAATTTAAAATGGTATCAGAGCCACCCTGAAAGAAGACATTGTGCAGCTATAGAAGCTAGGGATTCTTACTTTTTGGTTCTCTCTCCACAATCGATCAGCAAAAGAAGGCTATACTGAATCTCCATTGAAGGGCTCATCTTTCTGTCGAAGCAGAATTCGTTTCCGAGCACTTTCAATTTTGGTGCGAAAAATTAGGGCTTTCTACAGAACAAGATTTTTTGAGTGATCCCAGCATAGGATTTTTCTCCTCATCAAAATCTAATTTTAGAGACCTGGATCAAGAAATTTGGTTGGGTGAAACTCCAGGAAAGTCAAACCCTAGTTTGACCCCGATATGGAAAAACCCTAAATACTAAAACGGATAAGTTTTGGTATATTCGCTATATCCTAAGATTGGCGAAGGATCAGGAGTTGAAAATTGTAGAGATCGACAAGAAGATCCTGATTTACATTGTGTCCAATATTCATCCTCAGATTCACTATATTATGGGAGATATGATACCTCCAAGTTAGGGTTCTAGCCTCTTCCAGAATTCATCCCTAAACAAGACACCTAGAGAGGATTTCTGTAGAGTGAGATACAAAGGTCCAAATGGAATTCCTAAATATGTTCCAAAAATAGAACGACCTGTACCTTCTTTGTTCCAAATTTTAGAACCTGAAGATGAATTAGTGACATGTGGCATGCCGTACAACTTCACTATTCTGAACAGTCTTGTAACAGGCCACCTTGGGAAAATGATCATAAGTCCCAATTGGTGAAACCCATTCTGATGAAACATATGGTGTTGGATCAAGGACATGTGATTTTAGTTGAGTACGAAATTTCAGACACATAGGAGTAGTAATTTCGGAGATATCACAGAAATAGTAACAGGCATTTCTGCAAAAGAAATTGGAAAACTAGGGCTTCCTGTTTTGGGAGCTTCCCTCCATTGTTTTCAGAAAAGGAGTACATTGGATAGCTCCACTTGAAGAGATCTATCTTTCTATCCAATCATATCTAAAATATTCCTAGTTTTGAAAATTAGGGTTTCTCTGACAAACCCTAGATCATACAGCTTCGGAAGCAGGACAGACACCTCAAATCGGTAAGATCTAATCTTTTTCTATTTGCATTTGAAGCTCTCATTTCAAAGTGATCTATCACATCAGCTTGATGATAAGCTTGGTGAAGTTGAAAAATTCCAAGCATGGAAGTATTTGATCTCTCTGAAGAAAATTAATTAGACACCTACATGAGTAGAGATGTTCTAGTTCTAGAGGGAGATGAGCCTCAAAGCCTTACACAAGAAGAACTTGATTAAGGCCAAGAAGATCATTGTTGATTCAATCACGGATCAACTTATACCACAAGTGTATTCCCTAAAGACACCAAAGATGTTTGATTCCTTGATCAAGATATTTGAAGATAAGAACTTAAATTAGAAGATGGCTTTGAGAAAATAGTTGAAGAATGTGAAGATCTAGAATGCAAAACAACTTGAAGCGGTAGAAGAAGAAGTATGCAGAAGTGGTGATAGCCACATTGAATGGCCTCCCATGATCATGGGATTCATTCATGTGAAGAATGTATGCCTTAAGTAAGTGATTACTTTCATCTTGACTAATAAAAAGAGAAGAAGAATATGGGAGAATGTTGGCCTATGGATTCCACATGTGAGGGGGTTGGAAACTGGGAGTTGTTGGTCTCCCTAACATTACTTGTTGGACCCTATTTTTGGTTATTTTTGTTTATGAAGGTGCTATTACACACTCTTAGATTTTTGGTGGGACTCTCTTGAGTAGTATTCCTTCCATGGCCTTAGTTTGGTGTCATTTATAAGTCCTCATGTGCTAGTGCGCCCTCACTAGCTACTTTTAGCTAGCACTCTTTAAAGTGTAACTCCCAAATTTTGATGCACCCTTTTGATATTTTTGGAATGATATCTCACGAATGAGTAACTCCTCTACCAATTCAATTTGTCTTGGGAGGAATTTCGAGTTATCCTCTCGTGGTTTGGGTAACCCTAGTGAATTTGAGTTACCACTCTTGGGAATTCAAATGGTTGTATCAGGATTTAAATTGGCCATCTTTCCTTCTTCTTCTCTCTCTTTTATATCTCCAATGTAGTGGATTTCTCTCTTGTATGGAAAATACATGCTCTCGAGTAGGAGATGCATGGTATTTATGAATATTGAAGTCCTTGTAATGAGGTTTGAAGACCCTATAATGGGGATTGGAGATTGATATATGATTCCAAAAAATGAGTCCTTATCCAATTACTTGTCTTTGTTTGGATCTATCTTGTAAATCCTATGTGAGGGTTGTGATATCCCAAGGGCCTCTAGAGCGAGGGGATTCACAAATCACTAGGTAGAGTAGATGGAAGGGAAATTTTATGTGGATAAAGGAGTAGTTGTGGTATTCCCATGATGTTGAGAAGGGTAAAATCATATATTCTATCACAAGATAATTTGAACCCAAAATATGATGGCATATATGTATGATTTTTGACATCAATCTGTCAACAATCCAACAAGCCTCGAATTTTATAAACATCGGTTTCTTTTTGTCAGATATATGAAAACAATATGGGCTGATCAGATGTATGACATAAAATAGTTGAATATACAACCACAAATGTATTAATATAAAGTTGAATACAGGTTGGATATTCTATGATAGACTTCTCAGATATTCGATCCCCAATTCTACCAAGAAGGAATTATATCCAACAATAGACCCATCATATAACCGATGTAAAATACTTTACAGATGATCGTATAGCCAATGCCATTTGTCGCGGGAGGTATGGCATGAATGTCAGAAAAGTGGCGAAGTACGTCGGATATCCAACAACATAAAAGAGAAAAATTGACAAGATTTTCCATCCGTGCTATGGAATAATTGTTGGATATAGTGAGAAAGTCCATAGGATATCTGAAAACTATCTATATTTAAAAAAATACTAGTTCTATGACCACCAACGTGATAGGTAGCAGCCTGTTTCTACTATCTAGAGAAATAGTCTTTGAGGTAAGAAATGGAGTAGTATAGTAATGAAATATCTCTTAGAAAATCCATATCAATTTACATAACCTCATTTGAGTACTTAATTGACTCAGAATATGAGTTCTAGTGACAACAACTTTCAATTCATGAAATAGTGAAAAATCAAAGAAAACCCTATCTTGATAGAGATAGATCTTGGAAATGGAGTTCGCTTACAAAGAATAGACATAGTGTATGTTTTTCCCTCTAGAGTTCTCTTTTATATATCTTGTCTGCATTTATGTGATGTTCTTGAAATTTGGTAGTTTTGTTGTTTTTATACAACAACATTTCAGATTGAAGTTTGGAACTAATAATCTAAATAACTCTTAACAACTAGAAAATCAAAAATTAGAGCTTTAATGAGGGATGGGTGTGCACTTTTTTCAAAATAGGTAAAATTAGTTCTTTCTTTGTTGATTTGATAGATTTATTGCATGCGTCTAGGGATTAATTTGGGCAATATACCTCATGGGTTTTGAAAACAAGGTTAGTGTATTTACTAGTTCTATGACCACCAACGTGAGTCACCATCAAGTCTATGGAAGCCAGATGTTGATAACCCTGACCATCTGCTATTCTAATGTTGTATATTTTAGGCCACCAATGTGGCCTGTCAACTGAGTTGTTGATGCCATAAACCACCAACATGAACTTCCAACGAAGTATTCCACCAATTGTTTGAAAATTACCAGTGTTGAGAATGTTTCAATAATTTGTTATAAGGGAATTAATGGGGAACATCAAAGAAATATTACATCCTTATCTCATGCACACACTAAATTTGTATAGCATATGGTTGGTATAGATGTTTCTCAATTGAAAACAATCCCATGAAGAATGAAAATCTAACATGATTATATTTCATGATATGGCATCAAAAGGTCAAGTGATTTAATTTATTTTTATCAGTAAAAAGAGCTCATTCTATTACTTGGAAAAGGAAAAAAATTACATGTTCGATTCTAACTCCAAAAACATGGATTCAAGCTGTAGTCATGAGACCAAAAACGAGTAAGATGCAATAAGGTCCAAACAAAGTATCTAAACATAGTATGAGATGCCCAGTTGTTATACATTGGCAGCTTATTAGATGTAAAAATGTTAAGGGGAGATTTGGTCCTGCAATGAACCACTAATAGAGAAGACATAGCAAATTCTCCCTGAAGTACTCAAAATTCACTCTGGCTAATGGGTTAGTCAACACATCAGCTATTTGTTCATCCATCGCAACATACTAGAGCTTCAATGCTTCTCTCTACACCATATCCCTGATATAGTGATATTTGATCTCGATAGGATTTAACTTGTCATGGAACACCAGGTTCTTAGACAACTTCATACAAATATGTTTGTCACAATATATACAACTAGCATCCAACTGGAGATCAAATAAATCAGATAGTAGCTTCCTCATCCATACTGCCTCACAACTAGTTGAAAAAGCTGTGACATAGTCTTCTTCAGCTGTACTCAGTGCCACATAAGACTGTTTCCTGGTAAACCAAGAGATCACACCTGATCCATACTGAAGCAACACCCTAAAGTGATCTTTCTATCTATGGCACTCCCTGCCCAATATGAATCAACATAACCTTCTAGGTTAATATTCTGATCCACCTCATACTTGAGCCCATACTCAACTATACCCTTCAGGTACCTCACTGCATGCTTTGCAACAATCAAGTGGACATGTCTCAATGTGTTCACAGCAAAGTAGGTATCTAGCCTTGTATCCATCATGTATATCAAGGAACAAATCATATGACGATACATTGTGGCATCAACCGACACTGATGAAGAAACACTCAATAGCTTTAGGTTCGATGCCATAGTTGTGGTCATGCAGTTCATCATCCTGAACCTCTTTAGGATCTCTAATGCATACTTCCCTTGTCCACACCTCCATGCCTAGAACATAGTGCATCATCCCCAAGTCCTTCATATTGAACTCGGCACCAAGTCTCCTTCTTGCAACTTTAATGAGTTCTTCTTTCCAATTAGGAACAAGTCATCAACATATAACAGGAGCATTACTGGTCTTCTGCTTTCAACCTCGAAGCAAAGGTTGGAAACGAGTTTACTCTCAGTAAAGCCTAGAGCCATCAATAAGCTATCCATCCTATTGTACCATGTCAAACCTCGGGATCTTCTGTAGTCACTCCCTATGAAGCGGAGAATCATACTCCCTCTGTCTTTCGTACTCTACACACTGAAACATTATGTACCGTAGTGACAAGTAGCTTCCTATGATACTAATTATTTTATGTATCCATCTAGGGTCTCTGGATACCAATATCCTCTATCTTAAACCTTTTCAAAAGTTCTTCTCGCACCCATCTATGAGCTTGTCATTTTATTCAAGCTCCTCATGTATGTATTATCCCATGGGTGTGTTCTAAGCTCGTACAAGGTCTTATTTAATTTGCACACATGAGTCTACATGTCATGTGCCTCAAATCCCACTGGATGCAAATGTCTCTTCATAGTCTATGTCTTCTTTTCGTGAGAAGCCTTGTGCTACGAATCTTTCATTGTATCCCACGATGTTGTCATCTACTGCATACTGGATCTTGTAGATCCATATGGAAGATACTATAGACTTCCCTTCGGGTCTCGATGTTGCATCCTAGACATCATTCTTCCTTTTGGATTATTAGAGTGAATCTTGAACTGTCGTCACTTGTTCTTCGAAACAAGTCTCATCCTTGTTTTGTTGTAGGCGATTGTAGGCGGTCTTTCCTACAATTCAAATGCACCAGTTGTATGATTAGAAACATTTCATAGTGCATATTCATAATGGTAAGTTATTATGCATACATATATAATCATGCAACTATTTTATCCAATACAACATTCATCCTTATATCATGGAAAAGTTTTAGATTCCTTACATCTCTACCAGGACAACATTGAGATTCTGCACTAATCCAATATGTCAGCAAAGAGGTTTCATTCTAGATAAGTAGCAATGGAGAGTTGTATAGCACCATCATCTACTTACCCATCACATGCATATTAGTAGTATATTGTCATTACTGCAAACATTATATCATGCATAATACATCAACTGAATATAAACAAATGCATAATCAAAACAATATCATAAAATGACAATTGAATACTTATCTTTATTTGTTTCGTGGGTAGACTCATTCTTGAGCCTTCAGCTTCATCATCTTCTTCATTCATCATTTTTTATTCAAATGCTAAGATGGAGAAGAGTTTCTTCAAGAGTTGAGTCCTTCGTATTCCTCATCACTTGAGGGATCTTTTTTGGATGGTGAGAGCTTGATCTTCAGTTGTTCCCATCTTCTCTTCTCTTATTATGAGTTGAGCTTCTTCTTCTTCCCAGAGTTTGCTAAAAGTAATCGCTTCCTTCTGGCACAAATTCCTCGCATGAATGAATCCCATCATCATGGGAGGCAATTCAAGGTGGCTATCACCACTTTTTCATTCTCCACTTCTTCTTCTACTTCTACAAGTTGTTCTTTGATTTGAGAGACCCTCGTAAAGTATGACTATATGGTCTTTTCATTCTGGATATTCACATTCTTCAATTATTTTCTCAAAGTCATATTCTGATTTATGTTCTTCCCTTCAAATATCTTGGTCAAGGAGTCAAACATCTCTTTCGATGTCTTTAGGGAAGACACTTGTGGTATAAGGTGATCCATCATTGAATCAACAATGATCTTCTTCGCCTTGACCAAGTTCTTCTGGTGTAAGGATTTTAGCCTCATCTCCCTCTGGAACTGGAACCTCTCTACTTATGTAGGTGTCCAATTCATTTTTTTCAGAGAGATCATATAATTCCATGCTTGGAAGTTGTCAAATTCACCAAGCTTATCATCAAGATGATGTGATAGATCAATTTGAAATGAGAACCTCAAATGAAAATAGCAAAAGATTAGATCTTACCGATTTGAGGTGTTTGTCCTAGTTCTGAAGCTGACTGATCTAGGGTTTGTCAGAGAAACCCTAATTTTAAAAACTTAGAATCTTTCAGATATGATTGGATAGAAATATAGACCACTTGAAGGTGATCTGTCCAATGTACTCCTTTTCTAAAAATAGTGGAGGAAAGCTCCCAGAACAAGAAGCTCTACTTTACCAATTCCTTCTATAGAAATGCCTGATACTGTTTCTGTGGTATCTCCAAACATACTATTCCTCTATGTATAAAATTTCGTAGTGAGGTAGCCTCATCTATCCTTGTTCCAAAAACATAGGTTTCATCAGAATTGGTTTCACTAATTGGGACTTATGATCATTTTACCAAGGTGACCTTTTTCAGGACTGTTCATCATAAAAAAGTTGTACAGACTTCCATGTATCACTATTTTATATTAGGGATCTAAAAATTTGACCACAGAAAGAACAATATGTTCCCTTTCTAGAAAATTTTGAGAAATTTCATTTGGAGCTATGTATCCCAAGATGTAGCAATTATTCTTAGGTGTCCTATTTAGGAATGAATCTTGGGAGAGGATGGAATCCTAACTTGGAGGAATCATATATCCTAGAATATAGTAAAGCTGAGGCTGAAATGTGGATACAGTATACACAAATAATTTATGTTCAACCTATGAAAGTTTTGGCCGCTGATATTTTTGAAATCCTGAGATATCACAAATTTACCAAAACTTATCATTTTTAGTATTTAGGGTTTTTCCAGCCTAGGGTCAAACTAGCGTTTGACTTTCCTGGAGTTACACCCAACCAAAAGTCTTGACCCAGGTCTCTAAAATTTGATTTTAATGAGGAGAGAAATCCTATGTATGGCTCACTCAAAAATCCTCTTCTGTAAAAAGCCCTAATTTCCCGCACCAAAAACTAAAAATGCTCGGAATCGAATTTCGCTTCGACAGAAAGATGCACCCTTCAATGGAGAGTTATCCTAGTATACTTTTCCTGATGGATTGTGGATAGGGACCCAAAAAGTAAGAAGCCCTAGATTCTACAGCTACACAATGTCTTCTTCTCAGGTTAGCTCTGATACCATGTTATATTTTTATCATTTAAGCAATATGATATTAGGATATTATCTAAGAGAATAACATGCACAAAAATAAACACAAGAGATAAGAGACACAAAGAATTTTCCTCAGGGAAACCATAAAGGAGAAAATGCTGCAACTTCCTTAGAGGTAGAATTAGCACTAATGGCAACAGTAAAACTTGAAAACATAAAGATGATCTCCAACAGCTTGTTCTCTCTCTCGCACTTGAGAGATATTCTCCTCTCTCACTCATGCACCCCAAAGAGTGAGTGTGTGTTTAATAAATAGGGAGGCTCACTCTCTATTTATATTCTTTCTTTCACTTAATGTCCACTTTAACATGTTGGCCCCACTTAACAATTACATAATAGGGTCGACATCTCTAGGAGAGTATAATAACCCTAGTGCCCCACAACTGTGGGGACTTTGCCCTTCGATCAACAAGGAGGGTTAACCTTGACACAATTGTGGGGACTATTGCCCTGACGTACAATGGGGGGTTAACCTCAATGACTTTCAATGACTTTTTTACATTATTGAATCTCCTGATAGGAACATCGAGGCATGACATGACTCAAATACATTACAGACACTTCTTGGAATAAACATCGGGGTACAATACATAAGATATATAAGTGAATACATTCTGAAGTTACAATTACATCAATATTTCACATTCTTTTTCTCTTAAGATCAGTTGTTTTTGAACCTCATTTAAGGGGTCATGAATCTTATCTAAACCCATTTTCACTTGACTGATGGTTTTGCTAACCAATGTGATTTCTTGATTCAGAGAGCATTCTGGTTTGTCTTCATTTGATTTGCTAATGTAACCCAGTCCTCTTGTATCTCCTTTTTTTCTCTGTTGTGAGAGTATATTGTCTACATATGAAGAAATATTTTGTGTTGATGTATTTGTAACTTCAAAATGTATTCATCTATGTATCTGATGTCTTGTAACCCGATGTTTATTCTGGGATGTGTCTATAATGTAATTGAGTCATGATGTCATGCCTTGATTTTTTGATCAGGAGGATCTATAATGTAAACAAGTCATGTCAAGTCATTGTGGTTAACCCTCGTATTGTCTAAGGGTTAAATTCCTCACAGTTCTGGGTCTCTGGGGTTATTAGATTCACTTAGTGAATTCGACCGTAGTAGGGTTTTAGTCATGCCAGGATGCAATATAAATAGAGAGGTGATCTCTCTATTTAGAACACATCACATACACACTTAAGTGTAGCGCATAGTTGAGGAAGGAGAAGACACTAGGGCTAGATAAGAAGAAGGTTACTACTGTCGGGAGATCACTTACTGTTTTGGGATTTTCTATTTTGGTGTTGATTCTATCTCTGAGGAAGTTGTGGGGTTTTCTCCATTTATGGTTTCCCCAAGGAAAAACATTGTGTTCATTGTCTCTTGTGTTTTATTTCTGTTCTTGTTATTCTCTTAGTTAAAGATCCTAATAATTCTAGCTTAATGTTGAGAAACTAACATTTTGCAACCTTTGACTTACCACTTTTGACTTCTGAAGTTCTTCTTTAAGATACTCAAGTTCTGCTTCTCTTTTTTTAATAGATTCTGGGAGTCTTGTTGCAAATGAATTATTTAAGGATTGATGATGTTGTTCTTGCTTTTCATTAAATAACTTTAGATTATCAATATTCTCTAGTGCTGCAGACAATTTCTCTTCCAGATCTACCATGCCTTTTTCTTGATCTTCATTATTTTCTTGAGCAAAAAATAAGATCTCATTTTTGCTATCGTAAACAATTTATTCTTCTTCTTCGAAATTTGATATTCCTTCCCCTTCATCTTGGGTAAACAAAATCTACTTATCTGATATCCTTTGATCTTCAAAGTTTCTTCGGAAGTTGGTTTTCTTTTGATTCTTCTTAAGTGGACATTTGGAAGTAAAATGTCTAATTTTTCCGCATTTGAAGCATTGTAGTAGAATTTTTCCTTTCTATATTCTAGTTCCTCTTGGAAGCCTATTAACGAAATTAGCCATTTCCTCATCAGAGATCTGATTATTAGATGTGCATATTTTGTAATATTGATGTCTGTTTTTGGTTTCCTTGAAAGCAGCAATTTTGTGCATTGGTTCCTTAGTTCGCATTTTGTATGCAATCAGAATTCCTTGAAGCTCTTCAACTTTTAACTCAATCAATTTTCCCTATATTCAATAGAAGACACCTTCGGATTGTAGTGGGAGTCATAGATCTTAGAATATTTTGAAAAACTAGCTTTGGCTCCATTTTTTCACCAAGACCTCTCATAGTATTTACAATCTCTTCAACTCTTTGAAAATATTCAACTACATCTTCCTCTTCTCCCATTTTGAGACATTCGAATTGAATCCTATACATCTGCAGTTTAGATTCTTGAACTTTGGTGTCTCCTTGATAAATAGTGGCCAGTTTATCCCACATTAGCTTTGTTGAGGCATAGTTCATAACTTTAAAAAAATTTGACTCGTTTAATCCTCCTAGGATGGCATTCATAGCTATTGCATTTTTCTCATAGTCTGTTATCTTAGCATTTGTGGTAGGACCATATTTTGGTTATGTGTATCCATCCTTCACTAATATCCATACATCAAATCCCAAGGAATTTATATAATCTTGCATCCTCTTACTCCAATACACATAGTTATTCCCATCAAATCTGGGAACATTTCTAGGCTTGAGGTCTTAAATGTGTTCATGGTGATCTGCTTCAAGCTACAAGGATTTTATGAAGGACCTGGATTTGATACCAAATAAAGAAAACCTAGCCAATACTGAGAGCGGGGTGGGGGATCAGTATTGGTACCAATCAAAATTTTAGGACTTATCCAATTTCAATATTCAATCATAAATTTAGGATAATAATAAGATAAACAGAGAAATAAGATTTGTTTCACTTGTTGAATCTCCAAATCTAAAAAAATAGATATTATATTTAAAGTCTATGCTACAACACAGGATGAGTACACCAACAACAACTAGAATTATAGAGGCTTCAACCTCAAAAATTGATCTTCTCAGCTTCAATTGAGGTTACAGGGTTAGGATGGAACCCAAGAAGTTTTCCTTGCTCCATAGTTTGTTTCAGTACTCAAAAGAAAATTACTTCAATTCTGACTCATGGAACTAATGCAACCCAATGTTCAATGTATAAGTGCTAATCTGATTCCAAACAGCTACCCTGAATTTCACTCCTTGAACTGTCCAAGAAACTTCAAAAAAAGTTAGCACATACTGTACCCTTATCTACACTTATCTTCTCATATGTCTTCCACAGTCTCACCTCACCTTGTCAGCTGCAACTTATCACAACATCGAAATGCATCTACCGAAAATTTCCTCCAATTATTTTATTTATACTTGCAAGTTCTCTTCAAAAATAAATTATTAGGCCGACTTAAATGAGAACTCCAAAATAAAAGTTATTTTTAACTTACTTTTGAATTCAAAGGAAATGAGGCCGACATCTTCAACCTTGAATGCTATTTCACTTTGACATACCCATCGTGCATATTACCCACTTTGGTATGGTCACTTTTCGTCTACTAGCACATTAACTCAACCTGTGCGGGAGTCTATACCTCTGAATGTTGTGGAGGGCCTTTTAACCATGTTGTAACCACTTTAACATAGTCATTCACTTACTGTTTGACATCAATGTCAATTCAGTTGTTTGACACCATTTCTCCAGGGGACAAAGGTCCAAAGAGAGGATTCTCCTTGAGGGGTTGGAATGAGAACCTTCCCAAAAACCTTAGGGTGCAATTGTCCCCCAAATCCTTGGGACAGTCTTTGATAAACATTTCCACAATGAATACCACAATATTCAACACCACAAATAGTGCAACAATCCATGAAATCCTGCTCCATTTAGGCCTGACCTCAAAGTACAGGAATTACAGTAACCCTTGGGGAGTCTTGCATTGGATTGATCATTTTATTTCCTCTTCCTTGATACATGGAGCCTTTTCTTTCAACATCCATAGGAGCCAATCCTCCCATGGTAGACAATATCAATCCAAAACCATGAAATCCCCACACAATCAAATAGATCTTCCAATACCCAACAAACTTTCTTCAAAAAAATCATAGTGATCGAATGAGTTTTTTTTTTCAAAATGGGCAAATGGGTTTCCTTGATAAACTCACAATGCCAATGTGAAATCTGTTGATATTCCTGAAAATTTTACAGGGCCAAATATTTCTCAAAACCTTTAAGATTCTTTAACTTCCAATGGTATTTTCAGCCAATACCAAATGCATTTCAAGTTTCCTACATAAGTTTCTTACTTAGGTAGAACAAATGATGTTGAGTGAAATATGACACACATTGGGCTAAAGATCTCAATTTATCAATGCCAACTATCAATAACACCATCAAGTAGGACGCTCCAAAAGAAGTGCAAAAACTAAAACTTTGAAAAAGCCAATTGTTTGAACGACAAGCAACCATGATGATTAGCAGGTTTGTAGTAATGACACAAACAATATTGATACCTAAAGTTAAGATTAAGTGCAAATATTTGTATTTTTTTTCTTATTGACAATTATTTTTCAAAAAATAATTTATAAATACAAATTGTAACTTAACTTTAATCTTTAGGAAAAATACTAACTAATAAATAAACATAAAACATATAGCATCACTATAGTGACTAATAAACATCAAAATCATCCTTACCCATGTTAATTTTAGCTCTTACCCCTTTTTGATGACACTTTTACTTAAAGAATATGTTCACCTAATTAACTAACCCTTAGCTAGAGAATTATGTTTACCTAAACCATATGTTCACCTAATTAGCTAGCCCTTAGCTAAGGAATTATGTTCACACTAATCAATTGAACCTTAACTAGGGAATTATCCCATCGTTTGGTTGAGGTTTAAGTTCAAATCTCATATCTCATAGTCTTTTAATATATGAAAATGAGTTATTAATAAAATGACTATAAGTTATAACAATATTGCATATTCAATATTTGTTTTAAACCCAGTAGATTCAGGTCTTAAATGTACATAGTTAATCATTTTGGTAATTTTAAACTTAGTATATCTTAGATCTTAAAGCTATATAGTTTTCACTACATCATAGCAATTTTAAAACTAATAAATTCTAGGTTTTAAAAATACTTAGTTATTTAATACATTAGAGCTTTAAACCTAGTATATTTTATCAAACAAAGATCTTTAAACATAACATATTTTATCAAACAAAAAAATGTTTAGTTTGAATAAGACATATTATTTAAACAAAAAAAATATGGATGAAAGTTTTTCTTAAATTTTTTTATCAAAAAACATGCAAATAATATAAACTTGTTTTTAGTCATGTGTGGAGTTAATGCATCATCAACCCTTTTCGTTTTTTTATAAAATTTTAATGGATAACCATCATTTTCTTTGTTTTACAAAAATCACATAACACCTTTTCATTGTTTATAAAATGTTAATGGATAACCATCATTTTTTTTGTTTTACAAAAATCACATAACACAATGAAATGTGCCTCCACATTATTCTTCTCAAATTTTCCCAAGCTTCTTTTAATTATGTACTTCTTTTTCTTAATATTTTTTTCCATACATTTTTTATATAAATAACTAAAAATAAAGATTAAAATGCACTTCACACTTTTTTTTTTTCATGTGAGTCAATTTAATTCTTGTCTCTAAATAGTTCTAACAATAAAAATATAATCAATTTATTAAAGTAGTATAGCTTTTATATAAATAATTTAATTTCTTGATAAAGGTTTTTGGTTTAATGAAACTAACATTCTCTCCATAATTGTTTTTAATTCCCTATCAGTGTAGGAATATACTAATAGTAGTTTGGTAGTCAAACTTCTTTTACTTCTATTATTTTGCTTATTATTTTACTAAACCACATGTTTTCTTTATAGAATATACTTTCTAATTTCAATGCATATTTTTATTAAAGAAATAAAGCAATTCTTATAAATAATCTAATTAGTAATTTTCAAGGATAATAATGGGAATGAAAGTTAAATATAACATTCTTTTTCTTTTAGTTTTAACAAAGTTTGAAATAAATGTTATAGATATGATTGAATCACACTTTGCATATTAAAATAGCTCCCTTGGTATAACATTTGAGAGACATAACACAAAAGTTTTAAATTTATCTGTCTCCATCCCTTAATAATTTTTCAAATCTAAATTAAAGTCAATAGTGTTTTGCAATAAATTGTACTAGAATCTTCAGTCAATGGTACAATCAGCGTGTCTTTTAGAATTGTTACTTGACATGCACTAATTTTGAAGGTAATTAAGTTTGCATTTAAAGCAAATTTGTTTTTTTTGTATCCTCTCAAGATGTGTAACAGCAACAGTCACATTTGAAACAAGTTGGGTGCAAGACTAAATAACAAGTACAAGTGAAGATAATCGAATGTACTACTTTATTTTCCCTCAATGCACAATTCTTGCTTTACCTTTGTTTGCATCCCCATTTTATCATTTCTTGATTTGTGCAATGCTATCAATCACTTACTAATACTAAAACATTTGTCTTGAGATCTTTTCATAAATGAAGTGAACCACCCACTTTTTTTCTTTTACTATTCTCTTTAAGGAATTTCAATGGTGAGGAGGAATCTCTTCATGACACCTTTTTTATTATTTTCTTTGTCATTTCATCACATTCACCCTACTTACCATTTTTTTCTTTTGATATTTCTTTGCATCTTCTGGGGCAATTGCTAGTTTACTTTTCAATTAAAAGATATGTTTTTTATTTAAAAGTTTAACTTCCAAATAAAATATAACAATAGACTCATTTACCCATGTATTTAGTTGACCATGTACTTATATGATGTACATTAAATGATAAACTTAAGAAACAAACAAAATCTGGAACCTAGAATCTTTTCCCAAGGTTAATACAAGGCCACATGTAATGCAACATACAAAATTTTACAAGGTTAACATGTTGGGTTAATGGTATGGACTCTTTTCGATTCCTCAACTATTATAGCATGTGAACTTTCACATATGGAAATCCCAAGTGAAGTGGAGTTGTGTATGTGTTATCCATGATGTACTCTGATGAAAAATTTCTAAAATAAATTTCTTGTGTTTTTCTTCATCATAATGAACATGTGCTTATTACACTTGATATATTGGTCGTAAATATAGAGCTAGTGATATGATAAAAAAAAATTCATTCAAATTGACAACTATGGGATTAAATTTTATTCTCAATGTGTTTTGTGGGGAAGGGTCAAAGTTAATGCCACCCACTTCTTACTTTCTTCTTTGGGCCATTCACTTTCCCTTAGCTATAAATGGATTACAAGAAAACACTTTGAACTCCAAACTTGTTTAAAACCTTTTTTTCCCATGAATAAAAATAACTATTTCAACTAACTTACTAAGAATACAAGAATAATAAAATGTTATTAAGTTTTAACATTATTAAATAAATATTTTTTTAAGTGAATAAATACTTTCAAAACTTTTAGGAACAAGACCTATAAATTGACAATTCTTTGTGAGGATTCACCAAGGCCCTCTTTAGGAATTATATATATGGGTCCTCTTATTTGTAATCTCATCGTCTCATATCTTATATTTTATACATTTATTATACTTATCCTATATAGATTATAACTTGTTGTCCTACTTAGATTGGATATTTAGCAATTAAGCTATAAATACTGAACTTTGTTCATCACATGATAGAAAATGGAGTGAATTGATCTACTTCAATCAATAAATATACATAATATATAGGATAGATAACAATAATCCATGTAGGATAGTAAAATATAGTTGAATAATGAGACTTTGTTTCTAGTAGAGTAGTTATGGGTTGCTTGGGAATTACAATGCATTGATTATTTTCTTGTTTCTTCCGTTTATAGACACAAAAAATCAATAGTGATGTTAATATATTTTTCTTCACCCTCTTTCAATAGTTAAACTTAAGATGAATTCTCTGTTTTTGTTTGGGAGAAAAATTCAATAGTTGAACTTAGTGAGGGTTCTCTATTCGCGTTTGGCAGCAAAATAATCTTTTTCAATGGAACTCGTATTTTTTTGTGGCCAAGGGCTTGATTATGGTCAAAGACTCAGTAAAAAAGAAACTCTATTACATTGGTAAATGTGTGGTCAAAAGAGAATTTAGTTAGGGTCTAGAAAGTAAAAGGCCGAAGGTTGGACCATATAAGGAGGTTCTGATACCAAATGTGATGAACATAGTTCAATATTTATAACTTAATTTCTAAATATCCAATCTAAATAGGGCATGCTATATGTATAATAAATGCATAAAATATGAGATATGAGATGATGTGATTACAAAAAAGAGGAATAATATATATAATTGTTGAAGGGAACCGAAGTGACTCTACACAAATAGTTGCATCCCTTAATAATAATAACTATTATAATATTCATGTTCATAACAAACTTGGAAGTAGTTCAATTGTACAAAGTGGGATTGGGAGTCTCCCACAACAAAACTCTATTTTCATGTTTTTGTCCATTCACAAGTATTACCCCAACCCAATATAAAAATAATAAAAACTATTTCATGTTTAATAAAAAACATAGAATAGTTTCATTAAAATTTAATTTTTTATTATTATCAAATTTATAAAAGGATAAATGAAAATAACATCTTACTAGAATTAGTATCTCCAAGTTCATGGCAGCGAGAGGAGAGCACTTTCAAACTATCTAGATAAATGGGTGTCTAAATTTATCAAGTGCTTTTAACTTTTGAGTTCCATAATGAAAAATCAGGCATGTTTGAAATTCCTCAAGTGATGCTTGGTGGGTGTCTTTGTTAATTCTTTAGTTAGGAGAGTTTAAAACCATCTTCTCCTCGTAAAATGGTACCCACCTCTCTCTCTGAGTTGCACTTTTGGACTTGAAAAGTGACTTATCCTTTTAAGGAAGGGAATAAAGGTCATGTAAATGGACTTAAAGGGAGGCAATGACATCATATTGAGACATCGCTATGCAAATATAAAAAAGAAACAAGAAACAAGATAAAAGCAAAACCATCTCCATTCAAGGTAAACTCATCAACACACTCTTCAATCAATTGAGAAATATTCAATCAAGTAGGAGATATTCAATCAAGTAAAAAATATAATTACATATATATAATAAAAACCACTTACCCCATGCCAACGTAGACATGTCTTTTTTGATGCATTTGTAACTTCGGAATGTATTCACTTGTATAGCTTATGTATTGTACCCCAATGTTTATTCCGGGAAGTATCTATAATATAATTGAGTCATGTCATGCCACGATGTTCCGATCGGTAGACTCAATAATGTAAACAATTCATGTAAAGTCATTGAGGTTGACCCTCCAGTGTAAGTTAGGGCAATAGTCCCCACAATTGTGTCAAGGTTAACCGTCCTTGTTGATCGGAGCGCAAAGTCCCTGCAATTGTGTGGCACTAGGGTTATTAGACTCTCCTAGAGATGTCAGCCCTAGTAAGTAATTGTTAAGTGAGGATGACTTGTTGTAGTGGACAATAAGTGAACGAAAGAATATAAATAGAGAGTGAGCCTCTCTATTTATTACACACACTCACTCACTGGGGCGCATGAGTGAGAGAGGAGAAACTCTCTCAAGTGAGAGAGAGAGAACTATTGTTGGATATCATATTTTTTGTATTTGGGTTTACTGCTGGCATTGGTGCTCATTCTATCTCTGAGGAAGTTGCAGGGTTTTCTCCTTTATGGTTTCCCCAAGAAAAATTCTTTGTGTCTCTTGTCTCTTGTGATTATTGCTGTGCATGTTATTCTCTCAGATAATATCCTAAGATCATATTTATTAAATGATAAAAATATAACACTCTTAACATACCTATGGTTTCTAAAAATAATTAACCATCAAAAAGAAAACTAGCTAATATGAATGGTGTCTTCTTAGTCAAGCCAATGACCTATCGCACTTTATCAATTCCATTTTCATGATGTCGTAGATACAATTTGGATTTTCTCACCCTCATATAAAAGGATACTTATTGTGGTTTGTATCAAAGAAAATTTTCTATAAACATTACTTTGGATCATCCATGGAAAGAAGACCTCCACCACTAAATTCTACCTATCCCATTTTAATATTTCCATTTGGCTCATACGGTTTGGATTCTCTCACCTACCAACCAAGGATGGAACTGTTAGAATAATCAACCCATAGTTTACCCACTTAGACATTAATTTAATTATTTTTGTCTTATTTTCCTAGTTCATGTGTCCTACCTTATGCAAGTTGTCAATTACCTATCCATAGTGGTCCAACTTGCCTAATTTGACCCATGTAGCACTTGGGAAACCTCAAGAAATCAATTTTTCTTTACTCCTGGTCTCCTAGGTGCCCTTCTGCTTTTTCTGCTTTATTGCCTGCTTTTCCAGTGTTTTAAGGCAATAGGGAAAGTTTGACTAGGTGAGGTGAACTAGTTTTTTGTCCTCTTCATCCTCCACTCTTTTCTCCTTCCAAAATCATGTATGAGTTTTCATTCCATCACTCTTTAGCTTGCCTAAGCCATTTTTCCAATTCATGAGCTCCATGACATATTTGGGATTAGCTTTTTACACCTATGGGGGATTTGCTTAATATTAGTAAGCCTGCTTTATGCTAGATTGGAATTGCTCCTCATGAATTATAATCCCTGATGTATTTTATTTATTCAGCAACCTATTATGTTACAGGTTTGGCTATTGTACACTGAGTTAATACAGTTTAGTGTTCAGCTCCAATTTCAGTCTCTTTTGTGAGTGATTTTGCATGATCAATTGTTAATTGTTGTGAGTAAAATTAATCTATCACTGGGTTCAATTTCCACATGGTATCAGAGCCATTGTATATTGATTTCTCTTCTTCAAAATTGTTTTGTAGGTTCAACATCAATGACTGGGAGCCTTCTACTGATGGCCGTGACATAATTTCTAATCTATGGATCAATCACAGAAAACTATCTTGACTCCCTTCAATTTATTTGAATGGAAAGTAGAGATGGAGATGTTGTTGATAGTGAAAGGCGTCTACAGGGTGACTATGGCAAGAGAAGCAGGGCCCAATGCTGCTACAGAGAAGATAAAATGGTACAATAGGAGGGATGAGGCCTATGGTCTCATGTGTCTGAGTATTTCCAGAGACCTCCGTTTCCATCTTGATGGATTGACATCATCGAATGAAGTATGGGAGAATATTTTTGATCTTTTGGAAAGACAGATGAGATGAGGAGACATCAAATCGAAAATGAACTGATTTCTCTGAGTCCAAATAGCTTTGAATCCCTGCAGCTATATTTCTCCAAGTTCAAAGCACTAGTTTTGCAGCTGAAATAATGTGGGATCGAAAAGAAGGATGATCAGCTCATCCTGGACATTCTCTCGAAGCTAGGCCCTGACTATTCAGTGTTTGTTTCGACCTTCTATGCCAAAAAACTGACAGCTCAAACCTGGAAGATTCCTAGCCTTGCAGATTTCATGGAATCTCTCACACAAGAACAGGATAAGCTGGTGATGATGGGCACCATCAAACCATCCAAAGATCAAGCTCTGATTGCTGGAGATTCGAAGGTGGATTCAAAAAGAAAAAAGAAAGCTAAAAATCCACCTGAGCAAAAGAGAGACAAGAAACAGTCTCCAGAGGAGCCACAAGGTTCCAAGAAGAACTACCAGAAGAAGAAAAACAAAGGTGAAATGAGCAAGTGGGCATACTGCAATAAGGGAAATCACACTGAAAGCTCTTGTATGAAGAAGCAAATAGACATGCTGACCCAACTATTGGAGAAGAATGGAATCTCCCTTCCAGAAAACTCAAAGAAGAGAGAAGGAGGATCAAGTTTAGATGACAAAGAGAGTTCATGCATTGGTTCCTGGCACATCAAGCTCACCTAGTTTTATCATTGATTCTAGAGCTTCAAGACACATGGTTTTGACCAAGGAGGCTTTCTCCTCACTTGAAATTTCAAAAGGACCACCTATAGTACTGGGAGATTACTCTCAAATTGAAAGTTTGGGCAAAGGGAGGATTGATCTTGATCATGGTCAGTTCAGCAATGTCTTGTATGTGCCTGGTCTTGCCTCCAACCTCTTGTCAGTGTACCAGATGACCCACACTGGGTCTCCTAAGAAATTCATATTCTCCCTTGATGAAGTTGAGATCACAGAGATCTCAAGTGGTCGATTCATTGCAAAAGGAGTTGCAAATCATGCTCAAAAGGTATACATTTTCTCACACTTCCTACCCTACTCAAACCCCTCTGCTCTTCTGATTCATGCTAATGAAGAAAGCAATATTTGGAATGAAATATTTGGCCACCTAAACTACAAATATATTTCTTATCTTAGTGAAAAAGAGATGTTCATAGAGTTTCCCAAGATAAAATTTTCCAAAGGAGTCTGCCAAGGTTGTATCCTAGGAAAACACCCAGAGCACAAATTTGAGAGAGCTAGTCATGAGAGAACCTCTGCTCCCCTCGAGCTGATCCATAGTGATGTTGCTGGCCCATTCCCTCATATGTCCATGAGTCAGGCCAAATATGCATTGACTTTTATTGATGACTTTTCCAGGTATTGCTGGGTTTACTTCCTGAAACACAAGTCTGAAGTTTTTGGCCTCTTCAAAGTCTTTAAGGCTTTGGTTGAAAACCAGTATGGGAGGAAACTCAAGGTCCTCATATCTGACAATGGTGGTGAGTATGTCAAGTCTGAGTTTATTAATTATTGTGTAGACGTAGGTATTCAAATGCAGCATTCTATCCCTTACACACCACAACAAAATGGTGTTGCTAAGAGGAAGAACAGATCACTGAAGGAGATGGCAACATGCATGATGGAGGCCAAAACTTTTCCACCAAAGTACTAGGCCGAAGCTATCAATTATGCATCCTATATTCAGAATAGGGTGCCTCATAAGCATCTTGATAGTATGACTCCCTTCGAAGCATGGAGTGGGCACAAGCCAGATGTGACCCATTTCAGGATTTTTGGCTCAAAGGCTTGGGCTAGAATTCCAACAGAGAAGAGGAAGGCTTTGCAGCCCCAAAGCCAAGATTATCTTTTTGTTGGATACTATGAAGATTCAAAAGGGTACAAGCTAATAAATTTGAGCACAAACAAATCCTTCATTGAAAGGTGTGTTCAGTTTGAAGAAGAACCCCTTGCAGCACTGGAAGTTGGAGAAGCCTCTTCTCTACCTGAACCTCAAGAAGTAAGTAAAGCGTTTGTTGAACATGCTGATTCTGATTTGTTTGATGGAGATGAGTTTATTGCAGACTCTGATATCCCTACAAGGCCAAAATGGGCATCCAAGACACTACATGCAGCAGGAGAGCTAGCTAGGGATCCCAATGACCCAAGGAGGACTAGATCTCAATTTGAGAGTGGTCTGTGCATGATGGATCCTATGTTTGCTGAAAAATGATATTTGATGGTGAAGTCTAATCCTAAAACATATGAATAAGTAGAAGGAGATCCAATATGGCAAACAACCATGAAGGAGGATTTCATCTCACTCCAGAAGATCAACACATGGGAGCTAGTGGATCTTCCCCCAAGGAGAAAGTTAGTCCAGTGTAAGTGGGTCTATAAGACCAAATTTGCTGCTGATGGTTCACCACTGAAGTAAAAGGATAGATTGGTAGCCAAGGGCTACTCATAGGTTCATGGCATAGATTACAATGAGACCTTTTCCCCAGTGGCAAAGATGGATTCCATCAGGCTAGCCTTAGCCATTGCAGCCTCAAGGCAATGGGAGGTACATCACATGGATGTAAAATGTGCCTTCCTAAATGGAGATGTCACTGAGGAGATACATATGCAGCAGCCTCAAGGTTTTTCTACTAACCCTTCTCTTGTGTGCAGGTTGAGAAAGTCATTGTATGGGATAAAGCAAGCCCCCAGGGCTTGCTATGCCAAGATCAATAGCTTCTTGCTATCACTGAATTTTGTTCAATGCAAATCAGATCCAAATGTCTATTTGAAGTTAGTTAATGGTTCATTAATGATCATTGTGTTATATGTTGATGACCTCTTCATTACAGGAAGCTCAAAGGCTGAGATTGCTTCCTTAAAGGGTGCTATGAACCAAGCCTTCTCCATGACATATTTGGGGCTCTTAAGTCAAATTTTGGGGCTTGAGATTGCTCAAACCAAAGCTGGATTCAAGGTGCACCAGTACAAATATGCCTTGGACTTGCTGAACAAACTCAGAATGAAGGATTGCAAAGCAAGCAAAACACCTTTCCTTTCAGGAGTGAAGTTGGAAGAAGCTCATTCTTCACCTATGGTAAGCAATACACTGTATAGGCAATTGATTGGATGTTTATTGTATCTGAGACATACTAGACCTGATATTTCTTATGTAGTAAGTGTGGCTTCTAGATATGTAATGTCCCGGTTTTGACCCCGTTACATTAGATGTATATGATGTATATGTTGTAAATGATCATGGTGTGGAGCTAAAGGCCAAGGCCCCACCATTGATCGGTCATGCTATGTTTTGGATTTAAATTTGTCACCGATGGTATATCGGGGCATGCGGCATATATAATGTTGGCCATCATGTAAATATGCATCATAATTAATTAATGGACACAACCAGCTACGGTCGCGGCAACTAAATCGAATGGGGCATGATTTCCTAAGGATAAGGGGGGGGTGAAATATTTAACCTATGGGCCAATGGGGAAAATCCAAATGTCTATGAGAAAACCCATCAAACTATAAACTAACTTTCTTGTCTTTTTCCCCAATCATTTATTTCTTCCAGAATGTGGTTGAGTTAGTTATTGCATGGAATGGGAAGAGTATGGGAAAAAAAATTCGAATTGGGCAGAGACCCATTTTTGAAAAACGTGTTCTGACTTCCTTGGCAAGTAAAATTCCCAAAAACATATGCCATTCTTCCAGGCATCCACGTTTTCCATTTTTCCTCACCATTCTCCTTCACGTTGGGGCTTTGGGAGTAGCTGGAGTTTTTTCTGTGTTTTTCATTCCACGTTTTTGGTTGTTGGCTTCATTTTTCCCATGGATGGGAGGTCATTTTTGTAGTGCCAGGGATTGGGTTGTCTTCCTCACGTTTTGGGAGCTGCTGGTGCATTTTTCCATTCACGTTTTTGTAGTTTCATGTGTTTTTACCATGGTTGTGAAGGGCCATTCACGTTTTTGGCTGTCTCACTGACTATTGGTCTCACGCACAGGCTATTTGGGACGTTTTTCCCTACTGTGAGTTGTGCTCATTGATAAGCTTCAAGACTGTGTGTTTTCCCCCATGTTGTGAGCCGTTTTTGTTGTTACGTTTGGGGCTGTGTAATTCGTTTCTCCTGTTTAAGCTGTGATAGATAAATTGATTGCTTGAGTGCAATTGTTGGTCTTCGAACTATGGAAGGGGCAGGGATGTTGGCTTAGATTTGCTTGATAAACCTGGTGGCTGGAAACCACACAGACAGAGCTAGAGGGCTGGCCTTCTTCTCCATCACCCCTAAATAGCATTGGAAAGGAATGCAGGGCCTGAGGGACTGTGTAGCAGAGAAGGGACTGATTCCTTGTGTTGGGTGTGTTTGGGTGTTTTAGAGGTCAAGCTAGTTCTGGTGTAGGTGTTCTTAACTCTGTAATGAGCTCACTAGCTTAGCAATTTTCCTTCTCCAGCTCCTTAATGGCCTGATAAACCCAACTAAGTTGGCTTGGCTGTGTTTTGGTCATCTTTCGCTATGTGTCATCCTACTAGTTCCCTTATTCCTTGGAGAATCATGCCCAGCTAGGGGGTGGCAGCGTTGCCGAGAGACTGATGAGCACGCTGGCCTATGGTTGGGTGGAACATTGCAGCGACATAGCTGGTTGCGGATCGAGTTCATCATAAGATAAGTGATCTTGTTTATTTTGCCTCTGCAATCTTAATTTACTGTTAAGGAAATTGATGAACATGTGAATGAATGCTTGTTTAAATGCATGTTGATTTCGTTGTGCAAGGATAAATAATCAGAGCTGTGCATAATATACAATTGTAGTCGTGTCTGCTAGATAATTGCATCTGTGCCTGACAAAGTCTCATATGTGCATATTTAAGTTCAATGCATACATTTAAGCATTCTGTTTATGTAATTTTTAAGCCTGTACATGTTCATGGGAGTTTAGCCCGGCCTGATAAAGCTAGTAGTCACGTCCTCTACGACGGTCGGAGGCATGGGGATGTGACAATATACATGGATCAGCCTCATGAGATCCATTGGAAAGCAGCCAAAAGGATCCTTAACTTTGTTCAGGGAACAAGGACACATGGGATCTTCTATAAAGCAAAAGTTGATCTTGATTTGATTGGATTTACTGACAGTGACTGGGCAAGTGATAGCACAGAAAAACATTCCACGTCAGGATATGTGTTCATGCTTGCAGAAGGGCCAATCAACTGGTCAAGCAAGAAACAGAGTGCCATTGCACTCTCATCTACAGAAGCAGAGTACAGAGGAGTTGTTAATGCAGTAACTCAATGTTTATGGTTGGAGGGTTTACTTGGAGAGTGTGGCTTCGAACCAGAGTACTCAACTACCATCTATTGTGATAACCAGAGTACCATTCGAATATGCAAAGATCTAGTTCAGAAGCAGAGAACCAGACACATTGAGATCCATATGCACTACATCAGAGAGCTTGTGCATGATGGCACCATTCACCTACTCTTGTGTTCATATTCAGAACAAGTAGCTGATATATTCACCAAAGCATTTTGTGAGAAGACCTTCAGTAATCTCAAATCATTGCTGGGGATTGCTGATCATGCTATGAAGCATGAGTGAAGACAAGATTTCCAAATTTTGTTTACAGTCCATCTTTAAGGGAGGATTTTCCCAAGTTGGTTTTGCCTCTTTCCTTGGTTGTATGGACATGCAGTATGTAAAAGGGTGGCTAAGCCTTGTTGCTAGGCCCTATAATTTTCTGATATATTACTCATAAGTTAGGCTTAAGGGGGGTTGTTATAATAATCAACCCATAGTTTACCCACTTAGACATTAATTTAATTATTTTTGTCTTATTTTCCTAGTTCATGTGTCCCACCTTATGCAAGTTGTCAATTACCTATCCATAGTGGTCCAACTTGCCTAATTTGACCCATGTAGCGCTTGGGAAACCTCAAGGAATCAATTCTACTTTTTTCCTGGTCTCCTAGGTGCCCTTCTACTTTTTCTGCTTTATTGCCCGCTTTTTCAGTGTTTTAAGGCAATAGGAAAAGTTTGACTAGGTGAGGTGAACTAGTTTTTTGTCCTCTTCATCCTCCACTCTTTTCTCCTTTAAAAATAATGTATGAGTTTTCATTCCATCACTCTTTAGCTTGCCTAAGCCATTTTTCCAATTCGTGAGCTCCATGACAGATTTGGGATCAGCCTTTTACACCTGTGGGGATTTGCTTAATTTTAGTAAGCCTGCTTTATGATAGATTCGAATTGCTCCTCATGCATTCAAATCCCTGATGTATTTTATTTATTCAGCAACCTATTATGTTACAAGGTTGGCTATTGTACACTGAGTTTATTCGGCAACCTATTATGTATTTTATTTATTTCAGTCTCTTTTGTGAGTGATTTTGCATGATCAATTGTTAATTGTTGTGAGTGAAATTAATATATCACTGGGTTCAATTTCCACAGGAACTTAACTGTCATAAATATTCAATAAAATGTTGAAAACATTGAAACCATTGAATTGGATTTGAAAGTTGGAAGTTCAAAATACTCGCCCATCAATTGATAGTCAACACCAGATTCTTAAACGTTTAAAACATGTGAGCAATTTGTTAATAACGGCAACTAAACTAATATGTTTACGGGAAGTTTTTCATAATGGGAATAAATGACAACAATTTACTCTTGTAACTTATTTCATGAATTATATAGTGCATGGTTGGGATACGTAATGTAATGGTAGGATGATAGGCAAGATGTACGTCATGAAATCTCCTTGATACTCATTAATGAGCTTCAATACTTTGTTGCATGGATGTCTCCCTTGATGGGATTTTACCACATCAAAATTGTTGTTGGTAATGGTCTTTTATTTTGTTTCGTGTCTCTGAATTCAATAAGCGGTATCAGAGCCTTGTGCGAGATAAAAATACATCAAAGAGGAGAAGAAGATTCGATCGTGAATCCATTGATTGTTATACATTCAGGGAGATAGGAGTTAGGGTCACGTGGAAGTCTATTGGATCGTGATACCACCATGGAGAACGTTGACTACTGGAGGACCATGTGGAGATCATGTTGCTTGACCATCCATTTGTTGTATCCATCTGCTATGAGTCTGGCTTTGACTTCACGAGGAGAAGAGAAGTCCCCTTAAGAACCACTGTTGAGTCCATGAAGAAGTCATGGAGAGCCATATTGGAATGGAGAGATGAGTGGTAGTATGAGATGAAAAATGTACATCATGTAATCTCCTTGATACTGATTAATGAGCTTCAATACTTTGTTGTGTGGATGTTTCCCCTTACATGGTTTTACCAAATTAAAACTGCTATTGGTAACGGTGTTTTCTTTTGTTTCTTGTCTCTTAATTCAACAAGTGGTAGAAGAGAGAGCCCTTACTAGAAGAGTTACACATGGTAGAAGAGATATCCAATGCCCACGTGTGGAGATACCCGCATGTTTGTAGAGGATAGAGAAGAGAGAGTTCACACCTGCCTATTTTTTGAGGAGGGAGAAGAGATCCCACATGAGGAGATTGTGCATGGAGAAGGGATTACAAGCATGCGCGTGTAGAGGATCCTATAGTCATAACATTGTGGAGAGGGACGTCATAGAGAGGATCCTGTAGTTGTGCGTGGAGAAGCATCGTATGTGGAGGGTAGCTTGCAACCTTCACATGTAGCACTGGTCATGATCTAGAGTAGTGGTTGATGCATTTTTTGCTGGACCGTGGTAAAGGGTGTGAAGAGAGTCGGTGTGTATAGTAAGAGGCTATCCATAGCTTTGAAGTGAGCCACGGGTGTGTTTCTATACTATCAGTCACTGTTGAACTATCGAGATAAACCATGATAAAGAATAAATCATGTGTTTTTATTTCTTTCAAGGGTATATATATATATATATATATATATATATATTTAAATAAAAAAAATCGCAACAATGTCTAGTACAAAGTTTGAATTTGAGAAGTTTTTTGGTAAAAATAACTTTGATTTATGGAAATTAAATATGCAGGATTTTTTAGTACAACAAGGGTTGCATAAAGCTCTATATGGTAAAATAAAGAGACCCCTAACTGTGACAAATGATGAATGGGAGGAGTTAGATTCCAAAGCAATTATCACAATTCAGTTATGTCTTGTGGATGACATGTTGTTTAACATTGGTGAAGAGAAGTTAGCATCAAGCCTATAAAGCAAGTTAGAAAGTGTGTATATGACCAAATATTTGACAAACAAAATTTACTTGAAGAGACAGTTGTACGGTATGAGAATAAAAGAAGGTACGAAGATAGCAGATCATTTGAATGTTTTTAATACTCTTATTTACCAGATGACTAGTATGGATGTTAAAATTGATATTGAAGATAGAGCAGCGAATCTTTTATGTACCATACCTTAAACTTGGAGTCCATTAGTTTCTTCCATTATCCTTAGTACAATTGATACTTCATAATTTGAGAATGTGGTTAGAGCATTGTTGTCTGAGGAAGTAAGGAAGAAATCAAATTTTGAAACCTCTTCACCAGAACCTTTGGTTGTCACAGGGCGATCCAAAAAGAGAGGAGAAAAAAAAGAGGTACTTTGAGGTCTAAATCAAAGGGAATAAAGAGCAAATTAAAATGATGGTTCTGTAACAATACTAGTCATCTCAAGAATGACTATTGGAAAAGACGAGAATCCAAGAAAGATGACTCCAAACCAAAGGAAAATTTAGTTAAGTCTGATTTAGGTATGATCGATGAGGTTTTGTCCATTTGTAATGGTTTTGAACATCCATATCTTTCCTTATAAAGATTGGTTTCCTTCCTATCAAATAGTTATGATAATGGTATAGTTATTTTAAGAGACAATCATTCATGTAATATTGTTGGGGTTGGAAGTGTTAAAATTAAAATGTTTGATGAAGTTATAAGAACACTTACAGATGTTAGAAATGTGCCTGAATTAAAGAAAACAAAAATTCTTGGGGAGTGTTGGAGTCTTGTGGTCATAAGTTTACAGTTTTAAGTGGAATACTAAAAGTATCTAAGGGTGCTTTAGTGGTCATGAAGGCACATAAAAGATGAAACCTTTACAAATGTGTTGGAAAAACTCAAGTTAATGATACAACATTAGTGTCTGAAGAGACGTTAGGACCCACTAAATTATGGCATCAACGTCTTTGTAATATGAGTGAAAGAGGACTTCAGGAATTAATAAATCGTAAGTTGCTTCCAAATCTAAAAACTTTGAATTTGATGTTTTGTAGACATTGTATATTTGGAAAGCAATGTAGAAAAAAATTCAAAGCAGGTAGGCATGTTAGTAAAGGTGTTCTCGATTACATTCATTCTGATTTGTGGGGTCTGTCTCCTACTATTTCTTATGGGGGTGCATCATATTATGTATTGTTTATAATTGATTTTCAAAGGAAAGTTTGGGTCTATGTCTTAAAAAGAAACACTGATGTGTTTAACACATTTAAAAAAATTAGAGCTATGGTGGAAAAAAGAACTGGAAGGAAAATAAAATGATTAAGGACGGATAATGGAGATGAGTTTACCTCTTTAGAGTTTGAAAGTTATTGCAAAGAATAAGGGATCATAAGACATAAAACAAATGTATACACTCCTTATCAAAATGGCATTGCAGAGCGCATGAACAAGACTCTTCTAGAGAAAGAAAGGAGCATGCCGAGAAATGTTAATTTGGGGCAAGATTTGTGGGAAGAAGAAGTTTCCACTATTGGTTATCTAATAAATCAATCACCATCAATGGCAATAAATTGTAAACTTTTGGAAGAGGTATGGACTCATCATCCCTATGATTATCCGATTTTGAAAATATATAGTTGTGAAGCTTATGCACTTACTCCTAAAAACCAACATTCTAAGTTAGACCCTAGATCAAAGAAGTGCATTTTGTTGGATATGATGATGTAACAAAAGGATATAGATTATGGGATCCTACCACCCACAAGATTGCCATTAGAAGATATGTAATTTTTTATGAATCTTCTCTGATTAAGTTAGAAAATATAAGAATTGATGTGGAATAGGAACATGTACTGTCAAAACAAGTAGTTCAGTTGGAGAACGAATATTCTCTTGACTTAAATAAGCAAGGAGTTTTTGATGAAAAAGAGTTCATAGAAGATGAAGAAATTCAAGAAAATGTGGAAACCCCACAACCTACACCAAGAAGATCAACAAGGGAGAGAAATCCTCCTAAGGGGTATACCAATTTTGTTTCGCATGTTTTCTTTACTCGTGATGGAGAACCTTGTTGTTTTCGGGAAGCCATTGATTATGTTGACAATGCTAAGTGGAAGATGGAAATGAAAGAAGAAATGGATTCTCTGGAGAGAAACAAGATATGGGAATTGGTTGAACTCCCCAAATATCAAAAAATTGTTGGATGTAAGTGGGTGTTCAAGTTGAAGAAATGCGTTGATAGTAAGGTTGAAAGATACAAAGCCAGATTGATCGTAAAAGGGTACTCTTGGATGGAAGGTATTGACTCTCATGAGAATTTTTTCACCAGTTTTCAAGCTTGTATCTATTTGTATTTTGTTACCACTAGTTGCATTACTTGATTTGGAGTTAGAGCAACTAGATGTTAAAAGAACTTTATTACATGGGGATTTAGATGACAGGATTTATATGGAACAACCAGAAGGTATTGTGCATCATCATAAAGGAATATTAGTTTGCATGCTTAAGAAATCATTGTATGGACTCAAATAGTTGCCCAAGAAATGGTACAAGAAGTTTGATTCTTTCATGGTGAGCCATGGTTATACTAGACACGAATATGATTATTAATTATACTTCAAAAGTTTGAATGACATATTCATTATCTTAGTGTTTTATGTTGATGATATGCTTATTGTGAGTAAAAGCATGGATGAGATTAACAGGTTGAAGGATCATATGGATAGGAGTTTTGATATAAAGGATATTAGAGCTGCAAAACAAATCTTGGGCATCGAAATACACAGAGACAAAAGAAATGGTAAGATTCGCTTTTCACAGGAGAAGTATGTTGAGAAAATACTTGTAAGATTCGAAATGAGTAAGGAAAAACCTGTGAATGTTCCTTTGCCTTTCCATTTTAATATTTCTTTAGGTTTATCTCCTAATAGCGTTGAAGAAAAGGATTATATGTCTCGTGTACCATATGACAATGCAGTAGGATGTTTAATGTATGAAATAGTGTGTACTAAATCTGATATTTTACATGCAGTAGGAGTTGTTAGTAAATACATGGAAAATCCGTGAAAATATCATTGGAATGAAGTGAAATGGGTGCTTCGGTACCTAAGAGGCACAAGTGACTATTGTATCACCTTTAATAATAACTATGATTCTGTATGCAATTTTGTGTATTCATATTTTGCAGGTGATTTGGACAAGAGAAGGTGTACTTCAGGTTATGTCTTTACTCTTGCAGGTGGAGCTATAAGTTGGATGTCAAAGCTCTAGGAAATAGTTTCTTTTCCCACTATAGAGGTTGAATACATTGTTGCCTCACATGCTTGGAAGGAGGCAATTTCACAAAAAGGTCTACTTAGAGAAATTGGAAGATTGCAGAACAATGTGGTTGTCTTCTGTGATAGTTAAAGTGCTATAAATTTGGATACAAATCTTGTTTATCATAGTAAGACTAAACATATTGATGTAAAGTATCATTTTGTAAGACAAGCCATTGGTGAAGGTGGAGTAGATTTGAAAAAGGTTCAGACTCAAGAAAGTTGTGCAGATATGTTTACAAAACCAATATTGTTAGAGAAGATACGATGGTGTGTAGCTTCTCTTGGTTTGAAAAAAAAGGTGATAAATAGTCTTGGGAAAAGTATTAGAAAATTTTGCTGTCAAGCTGGAGATTGTTAATAATGACAACTAAACTAATGTGTTTACGAGAAGTTTTTAACAACGGACATAACCAACAGCGGTTTTACTCATGTAACTTATTTCATGAAGAATATAGTGCATGGTTGGGATATGTAATGTAGTGGTAGTATGAGAGGAAAAATGCTCATCATGTAATATCCTTGATATCAATTAATGAGCTTCAATACTTTGTTGCATGGATGTTTCCCCTTATGGGGTTTTACCACATTAAAAGTCTTGTTGGTAATAGTGTTTGCTTTTGTTTCTTGTCTCTAAATTCAACACAATTTACTAAAGGGATATATATTTAGATGAATATACAATTTTATTTTGAAATTAAACTAGCAATTGCACTTTGAGGTGCATAAAAAAACATCGTACTTGAAGTGAAGCAAGGAGATGTAATAGACACATATAATGAAGACATATGGAATGAGAAACACTTTTTGAAATGTTGAACCACAAAAACTAATCAAATTATCGTCAATGTATATGTAGAAATATTCATCTAATTATTTGATGGATTAATTTTTACATAAATACTAAATTGAAAACATAGGTTTCTTAATAGACCCAAAAAAAAATCTTGGTGACTTATTGAGAAGTAAAACATACACATAGAAAATGGAAAAGAAGTGAAAGAAAAATGAATAAATATATATATATATATATATATATATATATATATAATCGAATGTGTAAAACATGAATAGATAAAATAAAGCTAAAAGGAAAACTTGAGAGTAAAAGAATTTTGTCTAGCAAAGAAAAGTCAGATTATTGAAAACAATGATTTTGGGTTTCAAGGAAAGGAAAAATGTAGGCTTCACCAATGTGTTTTTTTCAATCATAGAAATGACTTTGGGTTTTGAGAAAAGGACATATGTGGACTTCACCAATGTGATGCATGGGAGAAAAGACTTGGCAGGGACCATGGATTTGCAATTGGAAGCTACCTTGAAGACGAATTTGTAGAAACCCAAGAAGAAATCACTACCAGATCTTCGAATCTTTTTCCCATGTAATAAAAAATATCATATGAAATATGATAATGATTAAAACAACAAAGCTAGACGAATATGAAACGGGAAACATATTTTTACTTAGAAAGCTAGACAAATATGAAACAGGAAACATGTAGTAGATTTTTTACATTTTTTAAGCTAAGTTTCGTCTTTCGCAAAGAAAGCAACATCAATATGAAACATGAAACATACATTTGAAATTTTACATTTTCTAAGGTGGAAGAAGTCTACAAGTTTGAACCAAAGAAATCCATACAAATATGAAATAAGAAACATATAGGAAAAAGTGTATCTCTAGTTATAAGTTTGAACCAAACAAAAGCCATACAAATATGAAATAAGAAACATATAGGAAAAAGTGTACCTTTTGTTATAAGTTTTAACTAAAGAAAGTAATACGAATATTAAACATTTTTACATTGTTTTAGCTAGAAAGAAAAAAAAATCTAATTCTTGCCATAAGTTTGAACCAAAGAAAACAATACAAATATGGAACAAGAAACAAACATTAAATATTTTACAATTTTTTTTTCTATGAAAAAGTCTACTTGTTATTCATAGGTTTGAAAAAAAACCGATACAAATTATATGAAACAGTAATGCATTAAAAATTTTACATTTTTTTGGCTTGGAAAAAGTCTACTTCTTACTATTGTTAAGCTTAAACCAAAGAAATAAATACATATTTTGTTTAAGTTTGAATTAAAGAAAACATTACATGTATGTTACTTGATCATATTAATAAATAAGTTTTATGGATTTTGTAACCAAGAAAAAAACAACATTTAATTAATACAAGAAAATTAACAAAATTACTTAAAAACCTTAAAGTACAAGTAAATAATAACTCTAGATATAGCTAAATCCACTTAAAAATTGTTCACAAAAATTAGTTATAAGAGCTTAGAATCTGTAAAACAAAAATCATTGTAATTCATCAAAGTTGATAGTCCTAAGGTTTTGAACTAATAAGTGCATAATAATCCCTTTGAAACTAAGTCATGTAACTTGAGGACATGGGAATACGAGTATATGACCCGGTCAGAATGAACCTTGGAATCAGGACATGAAAGACCATATATATATATATAATCATTAAAATTAAAATTTTAAACATCATATATATATATATATATATATAATCATTACAATTAAAATTTTTTATTTCATAGATGTCATAATATTACATAGATGTTGGAAAACCTTCTAATGCTCTTCACGAGATCTCAGAGCTTAAGTCTCAGTAAATAAATGTGAACAAAGAAAAAATCACTTTACAATCCACATGTCACTTTTTTGGGTTACAAGTGTCTTGATTTTAGGACAGGGACATGTAATGTTTTAGTATTATCTAGAAATAGGATGCCCAAAACATGTGTCTAACACCGTGTTAGGATGTGTCCATGTTCGTTATTTGTACATGTACATGATTATCCTTGATGTCTTTGAAGTGCAAGAAACCATCAAGGTTGGTGTACGCATGGTGTTACTTTGCCTGTTGTCGGAAAGGTGGTTTTTGTCTCTTTCCCTCTTGAATATTAAAAAAGAAACATAAACATATTCAAAACTTGAGAATGTTTTAGATACGAGAAAAATTCAGAGAACTCACAAATTAGGAGAATATGTGGAAGGATAGTATAATAAGAAATTAAATATTCCCAAGTTCTGAGCATAATATTTTTTTCATCATGATAGAATGGCAATGAGTTAGAATTTAATTAAGGAGCATAAATTTAAATATTTTTTTTTAGTCTAACACTAAAAAATATAATATTGTATGTCAAATCCATCACACTTCACACTTTTTGGGTCTCTCTCTCTCTCTCTCTCTCTCTCTCTCTCACACACACACACACACACACACACACACACACACACACACACACACACATAAAGTCACATAAATATATAAAAAAAACAAATGTTTTTAAAAGTCACATAAGAACACTAGAAGGGGATTACTTCCATTTTGGAACACCAAGAAGATTCCATGGATGCAAGTAAGTTCTATATAATTGATGTATTAAGAAAAATACTTTTTATTTGCACTATAAATAATTATTGAATATTGCACCCACACGGGTGTGGCTCATCGATGATTCACTTGATATGATGTTACATGTTCTAAATATAGGTCACGAGTTCAAACCACACCTAGGCTTACCCTTGTCCATGCTTGCAGACGATTATGGGGCACCAAGGGGTATAGTGGTAATATGATTCGATCCATAGAACCTGTTTCACATGAATACCAGCCCATTCGCCAATTGTCGATTCCCCTAACATAATAATAATAACAATAACAATAATAATAATAATAATAATAATAATAATAATCACATATTGGGACATTTTAAGGGGGAAAAAATTCCATTTATTATGTTAGTTTGAGGGTATATTTAGAAACATTATCGAACTCTATGATGGAATTCATTGTGCAAGTGACCTATATGGAGAATTTTTTATTTTGTGATAAATTGAAAGAAAAATTGTAGTTCAATCAAGTAAATTTCATCTTTTTGGTTCACTCTTTGGGGATTTTTTTTTTCTGTGTTTTTATTTGTTATCTTTTTGGGGTATTTGGAAAAATACTTTCTAAAGTTGGTGAGAGCTTTGTAGTGGTTGTGGGATCCTTGTGTTTGATCCTTTACTTTCCTGTACAGATTTGCAAGTGTCAAAGTATTTATTACCTAGTAAGTCCCTTTTCATTCACCCTACTACTCTTCACAGATTATTTTTTGTTAATATGATTGAACTAGAAAAATAAAAACACAAAATCAAGTCGGTTGTTACAACATCATGGTAACATTTTTTATTAAGTTCCCAAGATGACCTAACTCACTCACTTCCCCTATCTCAACTTATATATATTTTGGGTTTTATCCTTGTTGTATGTTCGATATAGAAGACATGAATAACTAATGACGAGTAATGTAGACTAAAATAGGAGGTGCACTATGTATTGGTGGTTTGTTTTAGTTTTGAACGATCTATAGAGGTTGTTTAGGTGACTTTTGATTTTGTAGGTTCTCTCTCTCCCTCTTTTACCTTCTGGTTGTTGGAATATAATAAACCCACTCATTAAATAATTAATCATTATTTGATTAATTTCCTACCTAGTAGCTTAGATAGTTGGCATCCACTTGCACCTTAGAGTCAACACTTGCCATCTATATCCTAGGAATGATTTATTTCTAAATCTGGGATGATCTTGACCACTTTATGGCCATCCAGAATTGGTAACTATGCTTTACAATATATTTTGCTTTATTCTTCTTTATCCTGCTTTTCTATGGATAAGGTAAAGCTAGTTAACTAGGAAACTGATAGCTTTTGTTGTCAACCCATCCTCCATTATTTTCTCTCCATATTATAGGATTAGCAAGTTTTTCCTTCACTCATCCTCACTCACACATGCTATTGCTAATTCGTGAAGTACTGGATAGATTAGAAAAGCGCTTTAGCCAAATATGGGGTTTATCATAATTAGTAAGCCTTATTTATGAGCTAGCTTGAGTTGTCTTCTAGCAACTCTATTTTCCTTTATAAGGATGTATTACCTATGTAATAATATCAATTATCATTTATTTATCATTCATTAATGTGTGTTCATTAATTCTTCTTCTTCTCTCCTTATGCTAGTTCTCTACAATTCTCTGTGAGGTTAATTGTGTGCCTAGATCCTTATCCTATTTATGAAATTCCTTATGCCATCAAAGATTTAGAATTTCTACATGGTATCAGAGCTGAGGATATTAAATCTCTACATGATATAAGATCTTTGATATTTCATTAATTAATCCTCCATTTTCAGATTTCCAGGTTTATTTTACAGGTTCGACTTCGAATGGATTCAAGAGTATCAGTTCCTCTTCTTTCTCCATTCACAAGCTATTCAGAGTGGAAATTGAAGATGATTTCATATCTAAAGAGAGAATGTCTATATGAGATATCTATTGGAGATGGTGAATAATCTTGTGAAGAGCCAAGTGACTAGTTGAATGACTGTGATAGAGGAATTTGAGCTATTTGTCTAGCTATCTCTCCAAGCATGCACTACCTTATTGATTCTGTTGAATAGGCAAAGGATCTCTAGACAACATTGGAAAGAGTTTTGGGAAAGGACAATGATGATCCTTCTAGCTATGTGGAGAGTGCCTCTAGCTCCTCAATGATTTCTCTCTCTCAATATGTCTTAGCCTTTATAGTCTCTGATGAAGTTGATCATGAGGAAGAAGTTTCTCATATAGATCTTGTTGCTAGTACTCTCTTTTATTTGAATGCTTCCTCTTTCAATCAAGAAGAAAATATTGAAGAGCCATCTTTTTCTGTGTCTCTTGAAGTAGAAGATCTTGATTCATTAGGGAAAATTTCAATTTAAAATGGGCCTCGTTTTTTCACGTTTTTTAGGTATTCCTTTTTTTTGGGGTAGTGGGGCCCATCAAAAGTATTCCAAGTGGGTACTCGTTGGATGCAAAATTTAATTCTGCATCCAACGAGCTCTCTCAATCAAAATTTGAGTAAAAACACATGGAGATATGTCGAAAATACGAACAAAAAGTAGTTTTTTCTTTTCTTCCTCCAAAATTAATAAATATTATTGTATTATTTTAACTATTATTTTATTAATTTTCCTTATGAGTCCCATTTTGAGTTGAAATTTCCTCTCATGCATTTTCTTATGATGTTGTTGATGAAAAAGAAGTGACTAATGGAGTTGCTATTACTATTGATGCTTCACTCACACATTCAGTGTTCTTTATGTCTTCTATCATGGATTCTGAGATCCATATGCCAGACCTCTCACACTTTGTGCATGCCTCTCTCCTTGATGGTGCACAACCCAGTGACTTACAAGATGTTTTCTTAGTCAAATCAAGTTCTTTTAGTGTCTTACTACTTACCATACTTGATCCCATGCACTTCTACAACTCCTCCTTTGTTCTTGGCACTCATTCTCAGAGCTTCCTTGAAGATTTTGAACATCACTATCTTTCCTCCTCTCATACTTCTACCATAGAGGATTCTTTACTAGTATATTCCCATGAGTCTATTGTTGTGCTTATTTGTGATCTCTTGGATTCCTTGGAACCTAGATCAACCCATGGATCCCATGCATTCACGCACTTTGATCCTATTCCTTCTCTATGTTCCTACATGATCACTTGCACACATACTCTTTGTGTAAATGAGGATGGATACATTATACATTCACTTGGATAGTTATTTCACCTATATGGAACTCATTTAATCTCTACTGGTTTGTATTTCAAGTCATCTCATCATCTTGGAGCTGATTATAGGTCTCAAGATCCTTCAATATTGCCTTCACATCATTGGATCTCAATTGTTCTACATGGTCCCAGTTTCCATCCTGTAGCTGTCATTGATCCAAGTGAGTAGATTTATCTTCTTCCCAATTAGAAGATTCCTCCAGACATTAGCATTTAGTTTGGAGCAGCAGCAACACCAGCACTTCACGATTTTTGGTATTGCTTTTCATGTCCTTTCTTGAGGGAGGATTTTTCCCTTGAGGTTTTGCCTCTTTCCTCATTTATTTGGACAAGATAAATTGTAAAAGGGTGACCATAGCTTTGTTGTTGGGCCCTATCTGCATATATATTTCTGATTAGTTCAGATATATCATCATAAAGTTAGGCTTGAAGGGGGGAATTGGAATATAATAAACCCACTCATAAAATAATTAATCATTAATTAATTCATTTCCTACCCACTACATTAGATAGTTGGCATCCACTTGTACCTTAGAGTCAACACTTGCCATCTATATCCTAGGAATGATTTATTTCTGATTCTGGTATGATCTTGACCACTTTATGGCCATCCAAAATTGGTAACTGCGCTTTACAACAGATTTTGTTTTATTCTGCTTTATATGCTTTATCCTGCTTTTATGTGGATAAGGTAAAGCTAGTCAACTAGGAAACTTGCATATTTTGTTGCCAACCCATCCTCCATTATTTTCTCTCCATATTATAGGATTAGCAATTTTTTCCTTCACTCATCCTCACTCACACATGCTATTGCTAATTCATGAGGTGCTTGATAGATTAGGAAAGTGCTTTAGCAAACTATGGGGTTTATCATAATTAATTAGCCTGCTTTATGAGCTAGCTTGAGTTGTCTTCTAGCAACTCTATTTTCCTTTATAAGGATGTATTACCTATGTAATAATATCAATTATCATTTATTGATCATTCATTAATGTGTGTTCATTAATTCTTCTTCTTCGATGTCTTCATACGAGTTGTCTTCCTTCTTGGTACCTTTTAACTTCTTGATCTTTGTAACTAATAATTTATTATGATTTATTAATCGACATATTTCTTCAGTATTACTTATTAATGTGTTATAGATTTTTGTAATTTCGAACTTGTGCACTTTTTTTGAGTCTTCCTCTTTTTGCTGGAGTTCCTCAATCTATTGCTCAAGACGGAAATTCTATGCTTCTTGACATCTTACTTTTGTCTGAATTTGTGTGATTTTCTCATCTTTGTCCTTGATGATTTTGTTTAATCTTTTTATTTCTTCATTATTCTCGACTTCATATTTCATGATTTTTTGGTTTTGTAGATTCTGATTGGTATATGTTTTACTCATTAATTCCCTAGAAATATCCAGCTTCGTCATGTCAAATGCTTTGTGAATTGCTACTTGTAGTTGGGAATGTAATTTTGATTTAGAATTTTCCATAATTCCTGACTTTTGGTGTTCTTTGACAATAGGTGGTTTTCCTTTTGATTGACTTCTTGTCTTCTTTGATTTTGTCTTGTTTTTGTTTACTCTTGTAATTTAATAATTGTACTTAATACAATTATTAAGTAATTATAATATGAGTAATAATATTTTTTTTTCTTTTTGAAGGTTGATAAATACTTCTTGTATATTGGGTGATTGGGAGGAATGATTGTTCCCATCCCCACCTAAGTTCAAATCTCAATTTCTTCTTAGTAACAATTATTATGTACTTTTAGATTTTTTTTCCCTTAAGTTTCATAAAATTCTAGTAGATTGGGTGGTTGGGAGGAATGAGTGTTACTTTCCCCACCTAAGTTCAAATCTCACTTGCTTCTTAGTAGTTATTACTATGCACTTTTATATTCAAAGCTAAACCCACTTTAAGAAACCACATGTGGTTTCACTTTTACCTTTTTTTTTATTTACTTTTATCTTTTCTTTTAACTTTTTTTTCTTTCCTTTTTTTTTTGTTTTTCTTTTTTTACGTTTTTTTTTTCTTTTTTTTGGACAATGTCCAATATTTTAGGGAACCCTAAAAAATAAATTTACACAAAGTGTAAATAATGGTCAAGGACCGTATAGCTCTGATACAATTGTAACGGTAAAAAACCGTTTACTCTAACTTCTCGAACTTCCACTTTCGAAAATACAAATAATCCATGAATATATATATGTTGATAAAATAGATATGATAAGTGATAAGTTACAATTTAGGGTCCGCTATTTATATTTTGGCAGAATACCCTTTCATTAAGCGTCA
>LPNX010222694.1:4898-14962 GCA_001517045.1 Pseudotsuga menziesii | reverse complement strand
AAACCAAAAGACATTCACCATAAGAATAAAACCAAGATATAGAGAACCCTTAACGTAGGGTAACACCATCAAATACACCTTAAGGAAGGAATCACTCCTAAAGTCATGCTTGTACAATAAAAATTTTCAACATCCTAACATAATGATACTCATGTCTATTTATGCTTTCTCATGAGTATATTTAGGGGTCTATGACTTATTTTTATATATTATTTCTTCTAACTGACCCCCAAACATCAAATGGACCAAATTCAATTATTAATGACCACATTACATTAAATATTCTCATTTGGTACCCATTACATCATTTATTCCCCATGGATACCTCCCTAAGTACCCCATATTATCCTCCCTTGATATATAACATTACACCCCCCTTAAAAATGTTTCGTCCTTGAAACATGAGAGGAATACATATAATAAGATTGACTAAGAAACTTAGTCAAATGATACTAAGAACGCGCATCCATCCATTTGAGTGGAATGTGAATACATGGTCTAACTTCTTCATGGCTTCCTTAATATTGATTTGTGTTCATATGGTTCCATGATGATGTTAAATTTCTTTGGTATCTCCTTGTATTGCTTGTAGTCTTCCATGCATCTCCATATTTCTTTCTTCATTGGTTTCCTCATGGCCCACAATAGGATTTCAATTACTCTCAATATGGCCTCAATGATTGTTGCTTCTCAAAGTAGTGTGGTTGGTGATATGCCACAACTTGAACGATGGGAACCTCTTTCTTTTATTCCATAACATGTGATTTTTGGGGATCATGTAGCTCCTTGGATTCTTCTTCTTGTATATTCCATTCTTTGGTATATTCCCTGCTTCAAAATCATTTTCATGGGTTTTTACAGTATATTCTTCTGATTCCACCACAAACTCATCATTTGATGTGTCATATACTACAATTGGTTCCCATGAAAATACTTCATCATGTTCCTTCTTAGTCTCTTTTTGTGGTATAAGAGACATATCTTGCAATGTAATTTTCTTCTTCTTGTACCAAATCTTTAAAAACTTATTTTATGCATTAATATTAACTGTACCCATTGCTTGCATCCAGGGATATCCCAAAACAACATCCATGCTATCCACATCTAATGCATAAAAATATGAATGCAACACATATTTATCCATAGTAATCTTCAAATGTTTAAAATTTTGAAAAAATTCACCCTTAAACTGTGAGTTTTGAATATGCTAGGGAGGAACTTGCAATTGTTTTGTGAAATTAACATGGATGAAATTGTGCTTGCAGCTAGGGATAATGGAAACAAGAATATTATCCTTCTGAATACATCAATGAGCATTCAATATAGAAAATAGAACCTTATGTCCCACTTGATATTTATTCTTGGCATGATACCACTGATCTAAAAATACTTTTTCAAAGTCTTCATCAGAAAATGCTTCAATATTTCTATAGTCAAGTGAGTGCCACCATACCTTCGCATCATTTTCAAAATAAAAGTCTATCCAAAGTCTCCATGAATTATCCCATTATGATTTGCATTCTTCAATACTATAATCATCATTGTTTCTTGTAAAACTAAGTATTTCCTTTTTTGTTTGAAAATACCCGTAAATAGAGCTAGGGTTTCACAAAAATCACTTACTTCTCCTTCTTATAGTTAGGGTTTTGAGATGAAAAAATTAAAATAAGAATAACTCAATCAATATTTCTCATATTATCTACTATAACCCATTTCTGGAAATGGAACAACCACTTTGCATCTACCCATTCAATCGGACAAAAATATGGGTACCCCGACAAAAGAGATTTGCTCTGCAACTTTCACAGTCATCACTGGAATTCTAAGAAATTATTGATTTTAAATGAACGATATCTCCACTTTCAAAACTCCAAATGAGATGATTTTGTTTTTTGAAACTATGTATTTATTAAAGAGGAATTTTGATATGTGACTTGTTTTTTCTGAATCTACATAAAAAGGTTCATAAATTGAGCTAAAATTCACCACCCAATTTTACCTTTTTCTCCAAAAAGAAGAAAAAATTTCCCACTTGTGCCAAGGAAAGCGATACGATACCACTTGTAGTTATACTTAACCTAGAAAACTGAAACACAACAAAGGTATAGAACACCTCCAAAGAAACCAAAAGAGATTGACCATAAGAATAACATCAAGATATAGATGACCCTTAAGGTAGGGTAACACTATCAAATACTCCTTAATTAAGGAATCACTCATCAAGCTACGTTTGTACAATAAAAATATTCAACATCCTAACATAATGATACTCATGTCTATTTATATTTTCACATGAGTATATTTAGGGGTCTATGCCTTATTCATTTATTATTTCTTCTAACTAACCCCCAACCATCAAGTGGACCATATTTTGATATTAATGGACACATTACATTAAATGTTCCCATTTGGTACCTGTTACATATATTATTCACATTTAGGTACCCATTACATCATTTATTCCCTTTGGATACCTCCCTAGGTACCCCATATTATCCTCCCTGTATACATAACTGGAATTTTGTTTAGTTGGTTTTATTGGCATGTGGATGTTGATGTATTTGTAACTTCGGAATGTATTCATCCATATTTCTTATGTAATGTAACCCGATGTGTATTTCGGGATGTATTTTAATGTATTTGAGTCATGTCATACCCCGATGTTTATTCCAGGAAGTTTCTATAATGAGAAATTCATGTAAAGTCATTGTGGGTAACCCTCCTATTGGTCAAGGTTTAAAGTCCCCACAGTTGTGGGGCCCTTGGTTTATTAGACTATCCTAGTGAAGTCGACCCTAGGTGAGTCGTTGTAAGTTGGGGCAATAGTCCTGACCATTGTGTTACCCTCCTATTGGTTGGAGGAGGAAATGTCCCCACAAGCTGTGGGACACTAGGGTTATTAGACACTCCTAGAGATATTGGCTCTAGTAAGTAATTGTTAAGTGAGGCCAACATGATGAATTAGGTTCCAAGTGAATGGAAGAATATAAATAGAGAGTGAGAGCCTCTCTATTTATCATACTCATACACACTCACTCATTGGGGTGCATGAGTGAGAGAGGAGAAGCTCTCTTAGTGTGAGAGAGAGAGACTGTTGTTGTCAGGAGATCACTTGCTATTTTGGGGCTTTTCTATTTTGGTGCTGATTCTATCTCTGAGGAAGTTGTGGAGTTTTCACCATTTATGGTTTCCCCGAGGATAAACACTGTGTTCATTGTCTCTTGTGTTGTGCTTATGTTTTATTACTGTGCATGTTATTCACTGAGTAAAGATCCTAACATAATGCTAGCTTAAATGATGAAATTCTAACATGGTATCAGAGCTAACTTGAGAAGAAGACATTATGTAGCTGCAGAAGATAGGGCTTCTTAATTTTTGGGTCTCTCTCCACAATCCATCAGCAAAAGTATGCTAGGCTGACTCTCCATTTAGGGGCGCATCTTTCTATTGAAGTAGAATTCGATTCCAAGCATTTTCAGTTTTTCGATACGAAAATTAGGGCTTTCTATAGAAGAGGAATTTTTGAGTGAGACTAGAATAGGATTTTTCTCCTCATCAAAACCTAATTTTAGAGACCTGGATCAAGAAATTTGGTTGGGTGAAACTCTGGGAAAGTCAAACCCTAGTTTGACCTTGATCTAGAAAAACCCTAAATACTAAAACTGCTAAGCTTTGGTACATTCGCTATATCCTAAGATTGGAGAAGTATCAAGTGATGAAAATTGCAAGGGAAGAAGCTAAAATCCTGAAGAACACTGTGTCCAACATTCCACCTCTGATTCACTGTATTCCAGGATATATGATCTCTCCAAGTTAGGGTTCTGGCCTCTTCTAGAATTCATCCCTAAACAGGACACCTAGGATTGCAATATCGTGGGATACCAAGGTCCAAAAAGAATTCCTTAAGATGTTCCAAAAATGGCATGGAATTTAATTTTGGTGGTCCAAATTTTAGACTCAAAAGATGAACCAGTGACACGTGGCATGCTATACAACTTCGTTGTTCTGGAGAGTCCTGTAATAGGTCACCTTGGAAAAAGGATCATAAATCCCAATTGGTGAAACCATTTCTAATGAAACCTATGGTGTTGAATTAGGGACAGGAGAGGTTACCTCAGTACGAAATTTCATAGATAGAGGAGCATTAATGTTGGATATATCAAAGAAGAAGTAACAGGCATTTCTGGAGAAGAAATTGGAAAATTAGGACTTCTTGTTCTGGGAGCTTCCCTCCACTGTTTTCAGAAAATGAGTACATTGGACAACTCCATTTGGAGATATATATCTGTCTATCCAATCATATATGCAAGATTCCAATTTTTTAAAATTAGGGTTTCTGTGACAAACCCTAGATCAGCTAGCTCTGGAACCAGGACGGACACCTCAAATCGGTAAGATCTAATCCTTTGCTATTTTCATTTGAGGATCTCATTTCAAAGTGATCTATCACATCATCTTGATGAAAAGATTTGGGAAGTTGACAAATTCCAAGCCTGGAAGTATATGATCTCTCTGAAGAAAATGGATTGGACACCTGTATGAGTATAGAGGTTTCAGTTTCAGAGGGAGATGAGGCTAGAAGCCTTTCACAAGAAGAACTTGGTAAAGGCTAAGAAGATCATTGCTGATTCAGTCATGGATCAACTTGTACTACAAGTGTCTCCCCAAAGACACTGAAGATGTTTGATTCCTTGTCCAAGCTATTTCAAGGGAAGAACATAAATTAGAATATGAATTTGAGAAAATAGTTGAAGGAAGTTAGATCCAAAATGCAGAGACCATGCAGTCATACTTTACAAGGGTATCTCAAATCAAAGAACAACTTGAAGTGGTAAGTGAAGAATGTAGAAGCGATGATGGCCACCTTGAATGGCCTCCTAGGATCATGGGATTCATTCATGTGAGGAACGTGTGCCAAAAGGAAGTGATTAATTTCAGTAGACTCCGAGAAGAAGAAGAAGCTCGACTCATAAGAAGAGAAGAGAAGATGGGAGCAACTAAATATCAAGCTATTACCATCCAGAGAAGATCCCTCAATCGATGGGGAATATGAAGATCTCAATTCTTGAAAAAATTCTTATCCACCCTAGAATTTGGATAATAAATGATGCTATTATGAATGAAGAAGATGATGAAGCCGAAGGCTCAAGAAGGAGTCTACCCACGAAACAAATAAAGATAAGTATTCAATTGTCATTTCATGATATTGTTTTGTTATGCATTTGTTATTTTCAGTTGATGTATTATGCATGATAGGATGTTTGCATTAATGAAAGTATACTACTAATATGCATGTGATGGGTAAGTAGCTCATGGTGCTATACAACTCTCCATTGATACTTATCTAGAATGAAACCTCTTTGCTGACATATTGGATTAGTGCACAATCTCAATGTTGACCTACTAGAGATGGAAGGCATTGAGAAACTTTCAGTGAGATATGGATGAATGTTGTATTGGCTAAAGTAGTTGCATGATCATATATTTATGCATCAGAATTTTCCAGTATGAACATCCCTTATGAAATGTTTCTAACCATACAAATGCATTTGAATTGTAGGAAATATCGCATACATAATCACCTGCAAACAAAGAAGAATGAGACTTGTTCCAAATAACAAGTGACGACATTTCAAAATGAAAAATAATATGACGAATGCAGCGACATCATTGATGCAGAACATTCCAAGAACAAAGGGAAGATCAGTTCAGGAAGAATGATGTCTAGGATGTAGTATCGATACATGAAGGGAAGTTTGTAGTTCCATCATGCAGTAGATGGAAACATCGTGGGATACAAGGAACGATTTGTAGCATGAGGCTTCTCATGAAAAGAAGGCATAGACTACGAAGAGGCATTTGCAGCCATTGCAAGTGAAGACACATGATAGGTGGAATCATGTGTGCAAATGAAAGAAGGCCTTGTACGTGCTCAGAAGACACCCATGGGATAACACATACATGAGGAGCTTGATGAAGATATAAACCTTTGCTAAAAGGTGGATAAAGGATGAAAAGCTCATAGATGGGTGCAAGAGGAACTTTTGAAAAGGTTCAAGATAGACGATCTTGGTATCTAGTGATCCTAGATGGATACATAGAAGATTAGTAGCATAGGAAGCTACTTGTCACTCCAGTACAAAATGCTTTAGTGCATAGAGTATGGAAGACAAAGGGAGTATGATGCTTCAGAGGGAGTGATTACACAAGATCCCAAGGTTTGACATGCTACGAAAGGATGGATAGATTATTGGTGACTCTAGGCTTTACTGAGAGTAAAGTGGGTTCCAACCTTTGCTTTAAGGTTGAAGGAAGAAGACCAGTGATGCTCCTATTATGTGTCGATACACTAGGCATGGAGGTGTGGATAAGGGAAGTATGTAGTAAAGATCTTGAAGAGGTTCAAGATGATGACTGCAAGGCCATGACCACACCTATGGCATCGAACCTGAAGCTATTGAGTGTTGCTTCATCAGAATTGGTTGATGCCACAATGTATTGTTAGATGATTTATTTCTTGATGTACCTGACAAATATGAGACCGGAAATTTGCTTTGCTATGAACACATTGAGACATGTTCACTTGATGGTTGGAAAGCATGCATTGAGGTACCTAAAGGGTACAGTTGAGTATGGGCTCAAGTATGATACGAATCAGAAGATTAACCTATAGGGCTATGTGGATTTGTATTGGGTAGGCAGTGTCATTGATAGGAAGAGCAGTTCAAGGTGTTACTTCAGTATGAGATCAAGTGTGATCTCTTGGTTTGACAGGATGGAGTCTTGCATGGCGCTGAGTATAGCTGAGGAAAAAGATGTTGACCCTTGTGATTTGGGAGGTAGTATGTTTCTTTTGAAAAACTACTATTTGATTTGATTGATCTAACTTGCATTTTGGTATGATGCAGAGAGGAGCAGTGAAGCTCCAGTTTGTGATGCAAATCGATATCTCTTAAAAGAGGGAGTTCTAGCATAGCTGGTGAGACAGGTTGTCCAAGCATAAATCCTAACAAATCTCATAGGTTGCTCATATGTAAATAGTCCTGTAGGTTGTCCTCAGATTTAATTGGTCCTGGAAAAGCTCATAGGTTATCGTTGGATGCAATCATCCCTGATGTGATTCTATGCTAGAAATGGCAAGAGTGAAGTTTGAGTACTTCAGGGATAAGCTTGGTGTTCTCCAGATCGAGGTTCCTCCTAAGAGGAAGTGATGTGTCTGTGCTGTGCCCTTCTAACATGATGAGCAGATCGGTTCCTTCCATGGTTAGATGTAAGTGTTATGCCATTCCGACATGGTGAGACGATTGGTTCCTTCCATTGTCAGGATGCCACATCCAGCATGAAAAAGGGTTGGCTCTGTGAAGACACGTATAGTATGAAAAAGGACTAGCTGTGTGTGGATGACACATCTAGCATGAAAAAGGGCTGGCTCTATGAAGACACATCTAGTATGAAAAAGGACTAGCTCTAAGTAGCTGCCACATTTGTTATGAAAAAGGACCAGCTCTGTGATGCCTCATCTGGTATGAAAAAGGACTAGCTCTGTGATTCCCTACCTAGTATGAAAAATGACTAGCTCTCGGAAGGCTCATCTAGTATGCAAAAGGACTAGCTCTGAGTAGCTGCCACATCTGGTATGAAAAAGGACCAGCTCTATGATGCCTCATCTGGTATGAAAAAGGACCAGCTCTGTGATGCCCTACCTAGTATGAAAAAGGACTAGCTCTGGGAAGGCTCATCTAGTATGAAAAAGGACTAGCTCTGAGTAGTTGCCTCATCTAGTATGAAAAAGGACCAACTTTGAGATGATACATCTAGTATGAAAAAGGACTGGCTCTGTAGAGGTTCCTATGATGAGAAGAATCAAGAGATAGCACCTACGATGATGCCCAGTGATGATCCAGATCGAGTGATGATGATCCAATAGAAATGATCTAGATCGAGTGATGATCCAGATCCAGTGATGATGCCCAGAGATGATCCAGATCAAGTGATGATCTAGATCCAGTGATGATGATGATCCAGATCCAGTGATGATGATCCAGCAGAAATGATCTAGATCCAGTGATGATGCCCAGAGATGATCTAGATCAAGTGATCATCTAGATCCAGTGATGATGATGATCCAGTTCGAGTGATGATGATCCAGATCAAGTGATGATGATCCAGATACAATGATGATGATCCAGTAGAAATGATATAGATCGATTAGTGATCCAGATCCAGTGATGATGCCCAGAGATAATCTAGATCAAGTGATGATCTAGATACAGTGATGATGACGATCCACATTGAGTGATGATCTAGATTCAGTGATGATGATCAAGATTGAGTGATGATCTAGATCTGATGATGAAAATGACTTGAAGACAAAGATGACGAGAACTCAATGATGATCCATATGATACAGAGAAGAAGACTTATGCTGATATATTGTGTTGAGAAGAATACCTTCCTAGTTAAGAGGGAGTGTTGATGTATTTGTAACTTCGGAATGTATTCATCCATATTTCATATGTATTGTAACCCGATGTTTATTCCAGGATGTATTGTAATGTATTTGAGTCATGTCATACCCCGATGTTTATTCCGGGAAGTTTCTATAATGAGAAAGTCATGTTAAGTCATTGTGGGTAACCCTCCTATTGGTCAAGGGTTAAAGTCCCCACAGTTGTGGGGCCCTTGGGTTATTAGACTATCCTAGTGAAGTCGACCCTAGGTGACTCATTGTAAGTTGGGGCAATAGTCCCCACCATTGTGTTACCCTCCTATTGGTCATAGGAGGCAAATTCCCCACAAGCGGTGGGGCACTAGGGTTATTAGACACTCCTAGAGATGTTGGCTCTAGTAAGTAATTGTTAAGTGAGGCCTAGGTTCCAAGTGAACAGAAGAATATAAATAGAGAGTGAGAGCCTCTCTATTTATCATACTCATACACACTCACTCATTGGGGCGCATGAGTGAGAGAGCAGAAGCTCTCTCAGTGTGAGGGAGAGAGACTGCTGTTGTTGGGAGATCACTTACTGTTTTGGGGCTCTTCTATTTTGGTGCTGATTCTATCTCTGAGGAAGTTGTGGGGTTTTCACCATTTATGGTTTCCCCGAGGATAAACAATGTGTTCATTGTCTCTTGTGTTGTGCTTGTGTTTTATTGCTATGCATGTTATTCACTCAGTAAAGATCCTAACATAACGCTAGCTCAAATGATGAAATTGTAACAGTGCAAGACCATGAGCTACACAACTTAAACTACTGACATAGGTTTCTTAACACCTGGTATGTTGTTTTGGGAGATGAAATGTCATTATTAGAGGAAGTTATACAAGTTCAGAATTATAGGGAGCATATTAGTCCTCTTGGTATTGTTTGTTCATTTTCATAGGTTTCTTGTTCATGTGATAGTATGCATGCGAGTGGTCATGAAATCCTGATTTGAATATTTCTCTTGTATTTTTTTTAAAATTACTTTAAGGTCGTGATGCATTTTCTATACTGAAAATTTGCATCTAACATGAGTTGAGATTCTCTCACAATAAGAGGCCTGAATCAATATTTATTTGCAGTGTATTAAAAAATTATAAAAAGACTAAACTTTGGTTGGACTCTAAGTTACTACTCCAAAAAAAGGAATTAAAATGCAAGACAAAATATGTTATTACAGAACATAAATTCTATGTTACTCATGAATAAGACTAATAAAAAAAGTAGGTTTACATTCACTCTTTCACATCCACTTTGAACAACTTACATAAGAGAAACCAGAAAACCATTAGAGATTTCCATACATCACAATGAAGATAATGCTTATGAAACCACCCTTCAAAAATATCATAAATACTTACAATTTAAATGAAAAATAAACCTTTCCAATAATATATCTCGATTTTCTTTAAGTGTCAACTCTCATATGTTGTTACATCATTCTTCTCTTATTTTGGGTAAGGGAGATGGACAAATGAACATAACAACAACACGATTTTGGATTCATTGTTCTCTCATTTTGGGCAAGGGAGATGGATAAATGAACATAACAACAACATGACTTTGAATTGTACATTAGTAGGT
>LPNX010222693.1:115706-151079 GCA_001517045.1 Pseudotsuga menziesii | reverse complement strand
ATCCCATAATCAACACTTTAACAAGGAGTTACAATTCAGTGCAATTCCAGAGCTCTTCGCTCAACACTAGTGCTAGGACATACTTGTACGATACACCTAGGGATACAATGGCCAAGGATCTGATGCTCTAGAGCTTATGCTCAACATCAACATGGAAGGCTCCAGGGCTTATACCCAACACTTCCAATTATCTTTTCATGTGTTCCAGAGCTTCTCGCTCAACACAAAGATAAGTACTCATGTACTCCAAAGCTCCTCTCTCAACACAAATCATCGATCACTCAAGTACTTCAGAGCCTCTCGCTCAACACAAATCATCAATCACTCAAGTCCTCCAGAGCTTCCCGCTCAACACAAAACATCTCATCAATCACACGCTTTAGGGTGCATGCTCAATCACAAACAAGAATATATATATCAACAATAATTGGCTTATGCCCAATAAATAAAACAAATCATCATGTTCATATGCAATGGGGTCTTCGACCCAATATAAAAATAAAACATCAAGATAACCATCATAATCAATAGGAACATGCCTATAAGTGTTAGGTCCAAAATTCAGGATATTACACTCATCATAAACTCTGCAATCTTAAAGACAAATTTTAACTAAGTTACTTCTTCAAATAATGTCACGAGGCACTTCAATGAGGGGAAAATCTTGGCTCAATTTAGGGCCATGGCACAAAATTTATAACAAATAACTTAATATTTTTCCTTACCTTTCAACATAGATCGTTTCAAAATATAATTGGTTAAATTTCATAGAAGGGCACTTCAGAATTGCAGATAAATCAAAAGAGCATGAAATAACAAGACAAAAATTAAAGTGAGTGTTCTTTTGATAGTGTTAATTTGCACAGAAGGCTTTCAAGCTTTATTTTAAGTAATGATACTTTTTTTTATAAAATGAAATTAATTTTGATCAAAATGAGATTATGATAAATTATATAAACTGCTACAACTGATGCCAAAAATACATCAACTACTGTGAACTGTCTTGAAGTTCAATATCTCTCTAATATGATCTTCAAAGACTGATAATTTGCAAGAAAATAATGTGTAGTCAAATTTTTCATGACAAAATTTATATGATAATTGATCAATCACTACTTGAACTTATATTGATTTCTATACCTTAAAAGAAGTTTGCAATAAAATAATTGTGTATATGAGGTCAATCCTTAATCCTGCATTAAATTTCTATAATATTAGCAAAGATTTAGATGAACTATTGAGGAAAAAGGACCTAAATTTTGATTTCTCCTATGGTTTAGTTGATTCAATACACGCCTTTCTTGGAACGTGTTAGCCCAAAACACAATATCTAAAATAAAATAAAAAATCAACTCACCAAGGGAGAAATAATCTATGGAATTTTCAGTGGAATATTATGCTTCTTGGATAAATTTTAGTTGTCTGCAGGGACTTCCCTAGTGACCAATATTGCAAGATGATGAACATCCAACTTCGTTGACTTTGCATTTATGTCTGAAAAAATGCAATAATTATGACATATCCATGACTAAGAAAGAATTCAAACAATTGAAAGGAAAAAAAGCTCACATTCAAGATGTCAAGGGAGAGAATGTTGTTGGGCAAAGAAGATGACAAAACCATTAGCCACAATGGATGTTTCCAGTAGAAATCACTTGGATGACACAGGTTTCTTCATCATGTGTGGATTGAAATTGGAAGGTATGATTCATTACAAGAATTCGAGCCACCACCGACATTGAGTACACTAAACTTGTTAGGTGCTCCTCCCATTCATTAGCCGTGACTTCTCGCAAAAACCTATATGGATCTAGATCTCTAAATGTTAAGCTAGACCAAGCATAACACTTTTCAGACCACCATGAGAGCTAAAAATTTTAAGTTATTTCTTTCCACAAACATAGCGTATAGATATTGAAAAGTTTATTCATATAGTCCTTTTGAATGCCTAAAGTAGTCCAGTTTGATGAAGGCTTCTCCATACAAACACGTTGTTTCAACAATAATCTAAAATCTAAAACCTAATACAAACCATATAGTTGGTGCTCGGAGCACCTCTCAGCTAGCCCCCATTATATTCCACACACTTACACCTTACACCGCTCACGATTAAAAGTTTTTCCACCCCATGATCCAATGGTGAATCCATTCATTTTTATTGGATATTTTCCTGCCATAATTTTCATTACTTTGCTACAACATTACATAAGGTGGTTCACTTGGCAATATGAATATGTGGCCAATTTTCCTCTCATGACAGAGGCATTCAAGAGATATTTCAATATTGTTTTGATGTTGTTCACGTAATCACTTTTATTTTTATTGTTGTACTTATTTATGTTGCAAAGATCATAAATAAATGGATTTGATTTTATGTACAAACTATTCAAATGTAATATTGCAAACCATAATTTTTAAATATAACATCAAAGTATATCTATATTTCAGCATTATTAACCCTAAATACAAAGTAATCATCCCATGAGTAACATTGAGGTTTGGGTCATTTTACCACTTTTCCATGTTCACAAGTAGACAGAAGAGAGTTGTCTTGGAATTGGATGGAGGGGAGATGAGAGAGAGTTGTGTGCTTGTCAACTTGAGTTACTGTGAAGTAAGAAATTTCCTTTTCTTTTCTTGTGGAGCCTTGACACACTACCTTCAGAAAACCCTACCTTTTTCTTCGACATGTGAACTTTGACTGAAATACCCGTGACAAGATTTTAGTGTGACACACTTTTACTGCCACATACTTTTACTACGAGAGACAAGTCTTCACACTTGACTGCAACAGACTTTTACTGTGAAACAAAAGTTTTCGCATTTGACTCTAACATACTTCATTGCGGTAGGACTCAACATTGGCGTTATGTCGACACACCTTTTATGGACTTTTAACCTCACACACTTTTACCTCAACTTTGACGGGATTTTACAGAGACACACTTTTAGTTGTGACTAACGCCCACTTCGATAGGACCACATTTAATAGAAATTTATAAAAGGAGATTTATTTGTCTATTAAATTATAATATGAAAAAAACTTTTCACCACTTTGTAACTTGGGATTAACCTCCATACAACTTTATTGTGACAAATTCACAATATCATATGACCAAAATATTAAATAAGACTTTAAACTTTTACACGATGAAATATTTGTGGATTCTTTGTCTTTTACAAACGGTAAATGGAAACAACATTCACACAAGAAATTCTAGAGAAGGTGTGTGGCATATATAAGACATGCATTCAACCATACACTATGGGCTTATATATTATCACGACATTACAAAATAACTACAACAACATTTGCATACTTGGAAATTTACTTGGATGTTTCACCTTTTATAGAGCTTGGGCTCTTAACACATTCCAAAACACGAGTTTGAGCTCTTGAAATATTCTCATATTTTTTCTTCTTCTCCTTTCCCTCTTACTCTCTTCTTATCCCAAACACTCTTCTCCTCTTTGCTTCCTCTCTCTATATCTCTCGTTCTTCTTATTATACATATAAAAAGACTACATTTTTTCTTATGTTGGAAGCTACTGACTAACATTAAAGACTGCAATTAATTTCTACCTAAAAACTTGACTTCAGAATTATAATTCGGCTACTTAAATATGGGGAGGTGTGACTCCACAAACTGACAAAAAATGTACTTCTACAGACTCTACTTGATTCGGTTGATATGTGATGCAAATCTCCTTGTAATTAATATTTCCAACCCTTCCCCTTAATTATGAGAATATGGGGATTATTAAACAAAATTTTACAAAATGTTTTAGAGCTATAACTTTCTCTCTGCATGACAAAATTCATTGAGCAAAACTTGTCACTCCTAAATAGCTTCATAGATACTGAAACGTATTCCTTGCCAATGGTTTTGTAAATATGTCTACCGTGTGATCTTCAGACCTACAAAATTCTAAACAAACCTCTTTATTTTTCACAAATTATATTATGAAGTGATACCTTGTGTCAATGTGCTTGGTTCTCTTTTGGAACACTTGATTCTTTGACAATGCAATGGATGAACTATTGTCACAGAAAATGGTTGTTGGTTCTTGTTGGTTTTGAGACATGTATCTTAACATTCTCTACATACAAACAATTTGACATGAAATTCTTGTAGCTACCAAATACTCTGCTTCTGCTGAGGATAGAGTTACAATGGGTTGTTCCTTCGAATCCCATGAAAAAAAACTTGTACCAAAATGAAATGTGTACCTAGATGTGTTTTTCCTATCATCTATGATGGCTCTATTGTTGTAGTCAATGTATCCAATGAGTTTGAAATTCTTATGAGGTTGAAAACATAATGTTAAGGTCCTTTGTGCCACTTAAATACCTCATAATTCTATTTAATGCTTTTCAATGAGATTCTTTTGGTGAATCCATGAATTTTGAGATCATACTTAAATCCATACATCATGTCTGGTCTAGTCGCATTTAAATACATAAGGCTACCAACTAGACTTTTAAACAGTGTAGGATCTAAAGTTGATCCATCATCATCCTTGCTAAATTTTAAACATGTTATTACTCGTGTTGGGGCTAGGTTGCAATTATACATATTGAATATTTTAAAATTTTCATTTGCATACTTCGAATGTGATATAAATATATTAATTACAGATTGATGGACTTCAATGCTTAGGAAAAAAATCTGTATGCGGCAAATCAATCATTTCAAATTCGTTTTCCATGTCTATTCTAAAGCCTTTATGCCAAAATTACTAGTAAATGTTAAATCATCTACATATAGGAAGACAATTAACATGCTAACTTTCTCATTAACTTTGGTGTACATCGTCGGTTCACTTTTACTTCCGTGAAATCCATTCTGGGTGAGATAGAATCAATGTGACTATACCAAGCATGGATGATTTTAGGGGCGAATTATAGCCCAATGGCGAATTTTAAGGGTTACCGAAAAAAAGGTGGGTGAATTTTTATATTAAAATGTTATTATTTTATTTAATATATTCGCCCATTATTTATTTTGTATATAGCTATGACAAGGTAAATTGCATTCATCCCGATTTAGGGAAAATCTAGAAAAAGAATATTAGCCCACGAAATTATTTATTTTTGCCCACATTCGCTTGAATTTTTCCATCTGCCAGGAGATATTTGCCCAAATTCGCCCATTTTTTTCCGATTGGGAGGAGAAATGAAGATTGTTCGCCGGATTTATGGATAATAGTTTGAAAAATTGGTATTTCGCCCAGGATTTATGGATAATACGATTAAAAATTTGCTATTTCGCCGAGATTTATGAATATTTTTGTAAACTGGTATTACTTCCACCTCGATTGGGGTAAATTGGACATAGTTCGTCCTGGATTTGGATTTGTGGACAATTATTTGAGTAAAATGTGGAGATTTAATCAATTGGGGAAGTTTTTTCACTGGATTTGGTCCATAAATTTAGTCAAGTGAGGAAGTTTTTTACCTATATAATGGTGTAAGAGTCAAGACTCGGGCTCAACATCAAGCTTGATTTCTATTGCAAATCGGTCTTTACAGTGGCTGTCAGGCTGAGTGGATTCGTGGGAAGCAATTTCAGAAAGTTTCTTCTATCTGCATTGTGCAGGCTTTTTACAGGTTAGTTTCTTGAATCTTCTTTTATTTGTAGGCTTTTTACAGGTTAGTTGCTGTGAGCACTCAACCTTGTTGCTAGACCACAGCTTGATGGGATTTTCCAAATTGGAATCTGGATATTATTCTTTGGCACTCTGTTGGTTTTAAATTTTATTCTGGGTGTAAGTTATAGTAATCAAGAGCCATGGAGCTCATTAGCAATTATTTTCCAGGGCACATGGTACAGATTCATAGATTTCTTCGCTTTTCCTTCTATTTTTCTTTTCAAGTATATTCACTTTTCAATCCCACGATTTATTCAAAGGAACAACTGGAAAAAAAATCTTCTGGTTTTCCAGCTCGGGAGTCAGTGAGTTCTCTTCTGTTGAGCGAGAGTGAATGGCCTGGTTTCTCCTTTTAGATTATTATAGCTTTAGTTTTCTTGACGCTGGAAAATCCTGCCAATCTTATAAGTGGAAAATCAAGCAAATCTCTATCTTTTTTATGGACCTTTATATGTTTGCGATGGGTGACCTGTTTAGTGTGAAAGTTGTATGGTGATGGGTCTTGGTCAGTCAGATGGGGCACAACGGGTGTATCCGCTCACCAGCTTGTGAGAGATGCGCCCACTAAGTAAGTAGCGCTTTCCCCATTCCTGCTGCCATAATCACTGGACTGTGATTGGCGTAATTACAATACTTTGGAGCTATATTTATTATTATGTCTTCATAGTCCAGCAAACCAAATACTAATGGCAGCATGGCATGAGAATGCAAACTGAGACTTGTAGTAGTGCAGTAGACAATTTCATCATCTTTAGTGTCGCACCACATGTGCTTGTTCAAGCCCTCCCACAGCTATTATGCAGAAGGGGCTTTGAGAATAAGATGTTCCAGTCATATTTAGCAAAGTTCTTCCACTGCAACCAAATGTTTATGCTATTTCACAAAACTGTATGTTTTGATGGAAACCCCCCAAATATCTAATTTATTATTATTATTATTATTATTATTATTTTCCCATCTTAATCTTCTAGAGGGAATCTATTTTATGCAACAATTAACTGTAGCATTCTGTAGAGATATGCTAGGCCATGCTGAAAACAATGTGTAAATGGAATAATCAATTTGAAGATAATTTCATGATGATCATCCCATAGAAGTGTTTTACACAACAGCCAATGCAAGCCCAAAGTTTGACAATGAAGCCTTGCAGATGCTTCAAGCCATAAATATGCCTTGGAGTTGGACTTTTGCCAGCGTTAAGATTAGGGTTTGGAAATTGACATCCCTCCAACCAGTTTTAACTTTTACCCAGCAATGCCCTTCACAAGATGCAGTTGTATAGAAGCACTCTCTAACTCTCTTGACCATCCTCAACTAAAACACTTGTTTTGTACACAATGCCTGAGCTTAATGTAATGACCCTATATCCCTAGACCACCCCATTCCTCAGGGCTACATCAAAGGCCCCAACTAATCAAATGGAAGCCTTTGTTTCCCTGTAGGCCAACTAGTGAGGAATGTCTTCCTATGCCAGCATATACTAGATAGCACTTCATTTTTACCAACTATAATTTCGATGAAAATTTGGATCCATTCCATGGTATTATCAATTAACACGTTTTCCTCCAAAATAATAAGAAAAGAGTCGTAAATTTTTTTCCCATTCACCATTTGTCCAATGCCAATCCCTAGGGAGGAATACCTTTAATCCATCCTAAAGCAGTCTGATCGTGGAGGTAACTCAAAGCCTCTATGGCCAACTCATCTAGGGCATGGGCCAGGGGTGGGCCTTGCCTAGTTAGTCTAAGAAAGATAATTTCCTTAGATTTGGCTTGATTTACATGAAGTTTTCAACAAGAAAATGTCTGCAACCCAAACAAAGCATTGCCCAAAGCATAGTGCCTACAAATAGCCAAAATGAAAGGTCACTCAACATTGTCATTAGCTTTCTCAAATTCAATATTGACGAAAAGGGCCTTCAAGACAAGGCATCAGTCCATTCCATACCCCTCCCAAACTGACGCTACATTGTCTAGGATAAAACTTCCTTAAATTCAAGATTGACAGAAAGGGTCTTCAAGACAAGGCATCAGTCCATTCCATACCCCTCCCAAACTGATGCTACATTGTCTAGGATAAAACTTCCTCTGATGAACCCTATTTATTTCAGCCCAATGACCCAAGGTAAGATATAATAGAGTCGTAGGGATAGAGCCTTGTCCAAGATATTATAGGACACACTGAGGAGGGTGATTAGATTACAACTTGTAATTAGTTCTAGGTCACCATCCTTGGGAATAAATTTGATAAAGCTTCTATTAATGAGAGACCTTAAAACCTTCTCCAAACTACCTCTACGTAAACACTAAGTAGGTCAGGGACAACAAAATCCCATGTGAATTTTGAGGAGAGTGATTGGCTTACAACTTGTAATCAATTATAAACCATTGGCCTTGGGGATAAATTTGATAAAGCTTCTATTAATGAGAAACCTTACAGATATTTTCCATACCATCTCTTGGTAAACACTAAGCAGATTGTGCCGAACAATCTCATGTGGCTTTTGAGGAGAGATTGGCTTACAAGTTATAATTAGTTCTAGGGCACTAGCATTGGGGATAAATTTGATAAAGCCTCTATTAATGAGATGCTAGAGACTTTTTTTAGACTACCCCTGGTCCACATTGAGTAGGTTGGGCCCAACAAAATCCGAGGTGGATTTAAAATTCACATGGGAAATAATCCATCCTAGGAGACTTATAATCAAGCATCACCATCAAAGGTTTGGTTAATTTCGGTAAGGTCAACTCCTAGTCATATATTCTTTCTTGCTTCAGGGAAAATTTACAAGGGACAAGGTCAATGCATGTTTGCATGACCACCCACTATGCATCTATAATTTATATCTTGGAGCTAAAAAACTCTATGGTAATGCTCAACAAATTTGCACTCAATCCTCTCTTGGCTAGTTACCCTCCGTAGAGACTTATTTTGGGCTCCAATCCTTCCAAAATCCTCCTTAATAACAAGCATTTTGTACAAGGCCTTAGTGGGATGGTCCTTAGTTTTATGCCAATGGAGTCGAAAGTGAATTTGAGCAAACTAGGCTTGCTAAATATCATCCACCTTCAAGAAGTGCTTGAGCTTGGTGACTCACAATATTAGAGTTGTGCCATAGGAAATGAATTAAAGTCCTTGAGAGTGTTCTTTGAATTCTTCCTTAGCTGTTTTGTGGCATTAATGCTGCACCACTACTAGCTAGCAACCAAACGCTCACAACAATGTTGTAATTTTACCTTTATGGCATTGTTCCACTTTTCAATTGAACTTGTCCTCTCCCTACAGTCTGGGTAGTAGGGTCAAAATCCACATAATGACTTAGATCCTAGCTGGTTGTTGCAAATGGGAGATGTTAAGTGAGTACATAGAATTTGACAATCTCATCTTAGTTGGTCCCCAAGATATCCAGAACACAATGGCTTGGAGGTTAGAACGAGTAACTTTTCCTAGCACTTGCGCTAGTCTGCCACCATCGTAAGAGGAAAACAAAGTGTTATGTTCCAAAGGCATGCCTATGTCAAGCCATTTCATAACTTTCTTATAGCTGACCCTAATACTGGACCAAGTGAACCACAACTTGGGTGAGTCTCCTTTTTAGTGCTTGTTGGGGTAGTAGTGTCTAAGTCTAGCCTTAACTCCCTTCCATGTTGTACATTCCTATTATGGCATTCAGACAAGGTTAACCCCAATTTTATCATCGTGAGAGTCCACATTGTTATTGTCACCATATAAATCCAATCAAATTCTGAGAGGTACTTAGCTAGCTAGCCCCACAAAATTGTAATGTTCTTTGCTTCAATAGGGGTATACAATGGCAAGAACAAGGACCCTACCATTAAGAAAAAGGAGCACCTGCACCAATCTAGTAGAGGGGTCAATGCCATGATCAATTATACAAGACAATAACTTAGGAGAGATAAGAGTTGTTTCCCCCCTCACCCTTCCTCTTGCAAGTTGAAACATAGCTGCACCAAGACAAATATAATCCAAGGTATCATTTAATATAAAAACAATCACTTTCACTTCTTACAAACACAAAATATTCAAATTCAATGCCAATCTAGTAGAGGGGTCAATGCCATGATTAATTATACAAGACGATAACTTAGAAGAGATAAGAGTTGTTTCCCCCCTCACCCTTCCTCATGCAAGTTGAAACATAGTTGCACTAAGACAAATATAATCCAAGGTATCATTTAATATAAAAACAATCACTTTCACTTCTTGCAAACACAAAATATTCAAATTCGAAACTAACAAGTGAACTCTGTGAACCATGGTTTTCCTGACTGGGTCTAGAAGACCCCTCACATTCCTTGATACAACCTTATTTGAGAAATTTCCACAAAGATGTCCATCTCCTTCCCCTGCTTACTGCTTAACACTTAGTAAGATCTTTTAGTGACAAAATTATTTTCCTTCATTACCTGCATTACCCCCCTATCTAGGGTATTTTTCTTAGGTCTTCTCTTCCCATATTCAGTACCATCATTGAATTGCTTATTGAACCTCAAAGGAGGAGAGACCGGGCCCTTTAGCTACTCCCTCACGGGAGGAAGTAGCATGAGTGGAGCCAACAGGTTCCTTATTCATGGCTGTGTCTATAGGCTTGGATGGAGTTGACCCAAAAATGACCAAGCTATCAAGTGAACCCTTGGGAGCCAAATTGCCTTCGTTTCCCTCTTTTACCTATTACATCCATTCTCTACCTTCAATAGAGGTCGAATCCTTTTGGGTTAGGGAAGTTAGAGTAGCAATCGTGGGGTATCAGAAGAGGCAACTTTGGTTAGCAAGGGATAATCTCGAATCCTACATTCAGGACTTTGGCAATGAAAACAAGTATTTAGAAGGTTGATAACCCGAATGACTTGATGGATGATTTTTGGGTTTACTTTGATAAAAATTCGCTCACAAAGGCCCTGGGACAAGATAACTCGAAAGGAGACATGTTTTTGAGGTCAAGGGTTAAATAAATACTAGGGCTTGTGGCAAATAAATTGCCCAAAGGGAGTCAAGAATATGCTAGAGGAAGTTGGGTCCCACTATTGCATAAGGAGGAATGGGAAGTAAATATATATAGAACAATAATGCTGAGCATATTCATTAACTGGAAAATAATCACTCCATCTAGATAATACCACATGGGTATTCCAAGACATTTAGGGCCCACACATGGCCACTTAAGAGGTATGATTCTCCTCTTTGAAAGAGAACTAGCAGAGTCCTTTTGTCAGGCATGATTCTCCTCTTTGAAAGAGTAGTAACAGAGGCCTTTTGGCAGGCATGATTCTCCTCTTTGAAATAATAGTAGCAAAGGCCTTTTGTCAGGTTCCCAGTAGCTGTACAAATCCAATGGTATGGCTCCCAAGCCTCTTTGACCTAGACCCTAATAACACATTCAAGGGGGATTCTACCTACAAAATAGCCTAAGAGGTCTCGACACCTTGGACTTGAGACAATATCATATTCATTGATAGAAATTTAAACAAAGATTTTATCAGCAGGGATTCTCAATTTCTCGTGATAAAATTCTAGTTCAAACTTGTGAAAGACAACGACACCATTGCTGATCCTGGTGTTAGCTTCAATAGGAAATTCTTGCAACGCTTGCTGAGAAATATCAAGGGCGGGGTGGTTGTATGTCCCCTTCAAGCCTTATGACAGCTGAGCGAGGGCCTGTAGGCCAAATCACAGCAATAAAACATGTTAAATTCGACAAAATGCTGATTAGATGGCCAGGACACACAATATTACAGGATTTCATTGATACCTCCTTCCATATAGATCAAAATAGTCAATAAAAAAAACAAACTTACCATATAAATAAAGTTTGTTGAATATTTCTGCAATGTCGTTTGCTGTCTTGTTTTTGAGTTTCTATAATAGTTGTCGTAGTACGCTAAATTATTGTTTTTCCTAGTAAATCTATTGCTTCCGTAGCTGAATCTACTGCTGTTACATATAAATCTACTTCTTTTAAAATATTGTTGTTATTAACTTATTTCAAGTAGATTTTATCCATCCTAGAGATCAGTTTGCTGTGATAGAGAAATTAGTTTACTGTTGATCGATTTGATTGAGTAGGGCCTGGCTTCTTACAAAAATATTAATTCATATGCTAGTGCAGTCTTTGGGTTCATAACAATTGGGCTCAAAAATGGTTTTAGAGAACTCTCTTGGCCTCGTGGCTGGACTTCAGCAATGGCATCATTTTCAGCCACGTGGTATGGGGAAAAAACATTATGTCTAATATACCTCAAAATAAGAATGCTCCATAGTTGCATGAGTGGCTATGTTTTAATTGTGTTGAATGATGTGTACCCCTGCTTATTCTTTCAATGATAAATGCAAAGAGCATGGACTAAGGTTTTATTCAATATCTCAATCTATCCATTAGTCTAAGGAAAGAAGTAAAGAATTGTCATTGACAACCATGCATCTTCCACAAAGATTTTCAAAAATAACTCAAGAATCTAGAATCTTGATATGAGACAATGGTATAATGAAAATTACAATTTGTCCAAACATGCTGAAAAAATAACTTTTCAATTATAGGAACATCAAGGGATTTGTTGCAGGGGATGAAAAACAACCATATTTGAAATTTTATAAACCACCACAAATATGCAATCATGTTACCACTGAATTGTATGCTAGCCACTAATGAATGTAGAATCTCTCCTTGTTTTGAATGATATTTTTGTGCCCAGTTTGACAAATATGGTGTTTTGTAATCTGATGTTATGCCTTGAGCTTGATGGATTTCATATCTCATTCTCATAACCATTTAACAATAGAATTTGCACACAACAAGAGGGTTCTCTTTTCATTAACACAAAAAGCAACCATGACATTGTTTGCAGTTGACATCAATATTAGAGAAGGCAATGATGAGAGTAAGCAGACTCTTAGCCTTCAAAAATCACGTCCCAGACAATCCTTAATGCTCCCTTCTCAGCATAGATAGCAGCAATGGTAGATGCCAAGAGAATAATGGTGGATTTCACCCTCCAAACAGCAAAATAACCTCAGTTTGAATGCCCACGACTTGACCTAACCAATGTTACAAATATGTCGGAAAATATATCGTGGAGGGTTCAAAAATAAATTATCGGATTTATCAGCGAATATGTCGGCAAGCATCGGCAATATATCGTCAAACTTAAAAAAATACGAAAATATTCATTTTTTTCAATTTTATAAACATCTAAAGCAACAAGAACATCAAATAAACACTTTGCGACATGAATATGGAAAGAAAACTGATATACAAGATGTATAAGACGTCTAGTGGTACGTCATACATAAAAAATGAATTGTGTCTTGAATCCTGAGTCCTTAATTCATGAATCACCCAAAAATACAATCAATGTATCTCATATACAATGAAATGAACTAAATCAACTATTGATTCCATCTATCCCTTTTATGGGCAAAGGTAATCGCTTTGGTAATGGCTCTACCTCTAGATCTAGAACTATCTTGTTGTTGATTTGACAGTTGTGCATAACATTATTAGTGGCGTAATCCTTGGCCATAAGAACTAAATTGGGATTTGCAGATTTTAGGGTTGGTGACATCAACCTCATCATGTTCTTGATGCTTTTCGAAAGGTATAGCTTTAGCCTTTTTAGCCTGCAACTTGTAACTCTCATCATTGAAGTGTCCATACCACTTCTGGTATACATACTACACAAGACCATTGAGAAGATGATGAACCTTTGGTCTTTCCATGGTTTCTGTTTTCATCATTTAAAAATTGCAAAGAAGAAGATGAATGTCACATACCCCAATTTTGTAAAATAATGTTAATTGTTTTAATTATATTCCTAAGACATTATGTTAAATTTAATGCTAAGTAGGAACTGATGACTCAGCAGAGTCAATAGAGTGGAATGTAATTCAAAATATTTTATTATTAATAAATAAATTGTGGAGACAACAGCATGGGAGAGCTGTTAAAAAGAGGTTACTGGTCAAACTGGTGGATGGAACTAGGTGGAGGGAAAAAGACAAGTGGCAGCATCCTCAAACACTTCCTAAGTTGCAGGTGGAAACTTCCCTATATTTGGGGTCATGATCCCCCAAGAAAGTGGGATCAGAGCAGGTGGCTCATTAAATGACAATTAACCCAAAAAAGACCTAGGCAATCTTTTAAAAGTACCCAATGAATAGAGCTGAGGCTACTCAGATATTTTCCAGAGAGGATTCATTCAGGTGAATGATATTCAGGAATTTCATTGGGGAAGAAAGGGAAAAACAGTAAGGAAGTTGTTTGAGAGGAATGCTGCAGTAACTTGGTTTATTACAGATTGTTAGCTGGGAGAACTTACTGATAAGTTCAGATTTGATACTGAGTTTTGAAGACTGGTATTTGACTATTTCTGCGCCTAGTTCCAGCCAGGGAGACCAGAGCAAGCTCGGGGGTCCTGAGGAGTCGCTGTTTGAGCGCTCTCCAGGAGTTGATAGGGGGGAACGGCCTCCCATTGCTGTTGTTGTCCAAAGCTTAAGCAGGTTCTGTCACCTAACTGTTTTTGTTTTAGTAACTGTGAATGGTTGGATGTTATGTTAGTAGTTATTTAAATGGTTTAATGATGAGAGTGTTTTAGTTAACCAGTAATAGAATCTTTGATGAAATATAAGAACCCACTATGTTTTTCCACATCTGGGTTTTTACCAGACCGTACTCCAGCATAGGGGAAAATTTAAATAAGGATAGTAAGATGAGATTGTGGAATAGTAAATTGTTTCTTTACCTAATTTCAGAAAAGATGTCTTACTGACAATAGAATGAGTTTATAGTTGAAATTATTTTCCTTGTTCAATATTTCACTTTCAGCAAATTTATTGTTGTAAAGAATAAATAGAAGAGTAGGATTAGACCGGATGTATCTACTGTTATACCTTACAGTTTCTTTCTTTTAGAATAGAATAACTTCACTATATTATGTCGAATAATAAACTGAAGGTAGGAGTAGTCACATAATGAGTAAATCTTATTGTCAAACCAACATGGTCTAGATTCTATGTATGAATAGTGATGAAATCATTTTATTATTGAGCTTCTTTTATTCTAGACTGAGCTCGAACAGTTTCCAGAGCTGTTATTCTTTTATTATGAATGAAGTTTAAGATCTATGCTTATAAGATAGACTCTATATAGAGTTAATTAAATTCTTGATAAATAAATAAATATCATAACCAATAAAACAAACTAATTACAAAAGAACATAGATAGTATAGCATAAATTATACAAGAATTAAATAACAAAGTGTTATCTTTCGATATGTTTATAGGATTATTATTACTGTTATTATAAAGTAGGGTTCTTATTATTTTAAGTACAACTCAGAACTAATTATACTGTCTGAGCTACAAGTATACTGACAGTACTTAAAATTTATTGTGAAAATAAATACATAGAAACCCTATATCATTGAAGGGTATAGATTATACATCAATAATTACAGATTCTTATTAACTAGAAAGTCAATTTATCAACCAGGTACAGAAACCCTAATAATATTTTTAATAGTAAAAATCAAATGCATATCTGTACAGGAAATAAATGCCAGAATGGAAGAATGCTCGACCTTCGAGCTTAACTAAATCTACTATAACATAACTGGAAACCATCATGATCACAGAAGCATAGTATAATTAACAGTAAGTATTAAGAATTCTTAATCAACAGGTTATTTATACACACAGAATAATTATTATTTCCATTTATACCTATAAAAGAACCTAAACAGAGCTAGCAGTTAAGGTAATAAGCATTTCCAAGTAGGGTAATTTAATTATTATAATAAGTAATAATTGTTGCATTATTATTTACTGTATAAAAATAATATGAATTAGGTATCACAGTAATGTTTAACCAATTAATAATAAACAGAAAATTTATGTAAAGACCTGTAACCAAAGTTACACTGTTAATGACTTGAGAATGCCATTAAAACATTCAGATGTTATAATTTACAAAGTATAACCATTATAACAATTTATACAATTCTTTGAGTAAATAATTAACCTGATATATTATTAATATACAGAAAAAACCCTACCAGCTAATACCATAAGTCATTCACAAAGAGTAAATTGGATATTTATTAAATATATAGAAAATGGAGGTATCGAACACAGATAGGCTTAAAAAGCCAAGTATACACATTGTATTGTTCCAAAAACTGTACAGTAACAAAATATTAATTCAAGAAAATTGTATGGACAGCTTATAGATCTAAGTTCGGGGTAAACCCTGTCAAAACTAACAAGTATGTACTGAGATTCATCAAAAGATGGAGTTCTATCTCCTTTGTAACTCACGGCTACCAACTCAATTTACAAAATAAAACTTACAACGTGTACAATATTAATATATATATGCATGCTTATGTAGTAATCAAACAAAGACCCAAAACCCACAGTCTTGGCTTCATCCAGGCACACATGCTAATCAAAGAGTGAAACTCATTTAAACAATGTTTAGGTTCACCAAATTGAACCAAGGTAACCACGAGGGTTACAAACCACGAAGTCAAAGCCATGACTGCTCTAGAGGATCAGCAAGGAGGAGAATGCCATGGGTAAAACTAGGCTTACCGGGAGAAGCCAGCTGTTGAAGTCTTGCGCCTTCCACGCCAAGAGAAGAGGTCAAACCCTGCAACGAAGGATAAACTTGATGTTAAAAACCTTACTAAATGTTGATGGTTAAGCTAATACTGTGAAAAGAAATTGATTGAAACCCTGTAATATACCTTAAATTTTAATAGAGATACGGCCACTGAAGAATAGCAAGACAACCACCAAAAGGAGGAAGGGTAAATCCTTCATTTACCACTGAAGAGAAGGAGCCGGCTGAAGCGATGGGTAACTTGTCAAGGTGGAGGACGAATGGCAGCACTAAGTTAAGGTGACGGCCTGTACAGTAAAGAGTTCGAGCGAGGGATGCCAATGGAGAAAACCCTAAGAGAATCGATGCTGCCCAAACATCTCACAACAAGTTTTCAACACAGTATCTTCCTCACAATGCAGCAGATGAGCCATGAAGAGCTAAACCAGCATAGGAATTGAATAGCAGACAATGCAAGCAGCGAGATGGACCAGGAGGTTTTGCAGAGCGGCCGGAGGCCCGAAGGCAGGGGAGAAATGATGACCAGGGTTGAGTCAAACCTTTATAAATGACAGTGCATGGCTAGGAAGAGCCCACGTAATCCTTTTGATAATTGACATGCAGTGGGTAGGAACTCTATAGTTCCACGATAAGATCACCAATGATTATTTAAACCAAATCATATCGCGGGGATTCCACAAGGTTCATTATACCATAGTTATCACCTGCGTTATAAAAATCAACCATTTAAACATTAGAATAATGTTTATAAAACATTATAATGTAGAATTGTTTCATCGTTGGTCTCATACAATTAGGTATGGAGAATTGTATTTTGTTTATAATGAGATATACGAGTAAATAAGTAAGACTAGTTACCATGGTGTATTTTATCTATAAACCTATTTTTTCTATATTATATATTGCCCTAGTTCACAAATGAAGTAAAGGGAATAATAATATAAAGTTTTTAGAATTGTAATAATTCATATGAAGTGATCAATTGAACATGATGATGGTTTTATTCTTAACCTTATGAACTTTCTTTGTTTGTAAAATAACAATCCTACTAATATTCATAGAACCATTTTCATTGTGTCAATTAGACTTTTATCAAATTCAAGCCCAAGGGTTATAGAAGATATTATAAGAATCTTTATATGATAGGTAGCTTGGGTAAGTTAGCCTTCTTTGTTTGTTAGTATAGCCATGAAACTCATAAAGCAGTGTTTAAGTATAATAAATCTAGGATTGATTTAAAAGTATTTTTTTTATCCAAATATTGACCATGTAATAGAAGTAGTATTCCAAAACAATGCAGATCCTTAAAGTAATAAAGGAAGACTTGTATCAAGTAATAAACCTTATAAATGCTTGAAGTAAGAAAAATATAGGTTTGATACTAAAAATCCTTATCCTTTTATAGTTACAGTTACAAATTCAATCTTGGCATGATGCAGTAATTATGAATAAGTAAAATTGGATCTATGATGTTGTAATCCTACCATGCTTGCTGCTAGTAAAGAAATATCTATTGCATTTTACACTTGCATTCAGTATGAACATCCAACGGTTTCGTACTCCGTAGAAATGTTAAATCCTGTTTTCTTGACAAAGAAATAGCTGCCATATTTACTAGTAGAATTCAATTCTCTATCAGGAAGATCTTAAAGGAAACCATAGTTAAAGCTTTACCTTTAGAAGCCTGGTAAATCTGACTAGCATGTATATACTTTTACTGAATAAATTTTGTACAACGAATCGTTATTGAATACTTTAGAGATTTGTTAGCAGCGACTCGAACATCTTACCTAGATATTTGTAAGAGAAGGAAAACTGTTGCATTAGCTCGGAAGCTAAGTAAGCCCAGTCTTTCATGACAATCCCACCTTGTGGTCACAAACAGAAAACAAATCAGTAACTGAAAAGAAAGTATTATTTAAAGATAAGTATAATCAAAAGATCATTCAGTTATAATTCTAGTAACATAAAACTAATCAAACAGTTAATGGCTTCATTTTTTGAGAATATATGCTATTTTAAATTTTTTTAAATTTTTCGGAAATTTTGGGGTTTTGACAATGAAGAAGAAGAATTTGAATTTGGATTTAATAATCTTCTTCTGTGACTACTATTGCGAGAATTGGGTCTACTTAGAAGGTGCTTTCTACAACTTGGTCTCTATCATTATTGAATAGTGTTGGTAATGGATCATGGATGCATGCAGCATTTAGGTTGCAATAGTCTACACAGAATCTAATATCTTCCATTTACTTCTTGCTATGGATTACTATAGGGATAATCCAGTCTCAATCATCTACAAGAAAAATAAATCCAGTCTCAATAAATGTAGGAAGCATCTTTGTCCCAAAATTTAAAAAAATGTGGCCATCCACTATTAATTCATGCAAGAACAATGTTTAACTTGATTATGTGCTTGACTCCCATTTTATTGTTTGAAGAAATTAATTTTTGAATAGAAGATGGATACTTGAAGTGGACATATATTTTATGTGAATGACTCAATGTGCGCCAGTTGAACAATATAATTGATAAAGTAGTTAATTTGAATTGAAAGTGTATAATGTTAGTAAATTTCCTAGCCTGTCACCCTAGGGATGCCTATTGTTTGGTACTAGGTTTGAACTTTTCAACTAGGATCCAAGGTGCATAAGAATCAATTTCCCTTGGCTGACCTCCTAGTTAATTGCATCAACAGACCATAGGATCTTGTTTACATGTTCTTTGTATGAATTCCCCAACTGTATTTCATCATCCACCAATTCAGGTACTCCTTGCACCATGAATTGATGTTGACAATCAATAAATCCCGTGGTTATTTTTTTATGGCAAGTAACTGCCAACTGGAATCATTTTGCTATTACAGCAAGCAACACTTACGACATAAATTGAAATGGCATTTGGTTAAGAATTTGAACATGACAAGAATTTTGCAACACACTTGTATAATTATTAGGAGATTGAGGATGTGATTAGATGGAGAACTACAGAAGGAGCTTTGTGGCCATGTCTAGCATGTGTATCACTCATGTGAGGATGCACTGTGATTCAACAATTTGCAATTTTGCATAGTTTTTCATTTCATGATTTATAAGGTAGAGTAACTAGTAGTCAGACAGCCTACCTTCAAGGACCATCACACATTAATTGGCAAGAAATTGATATATGAGGAAACAAATATGGCAAGGACTGGAAAGTGTGTTTTATTCTTTTCTAAATCATTATTCTTTTCATTAGAAGTATGTTTTCTTCTTTTCTAAATCATTATTCTTGTGATGTTTTAAAAAATTGTTAGTTATTCCCTTTTACACAAATTAATAGAAATTTGTAGATTACTTATTAAAGCATGTGCTTGTTTTTAATTTCATTTATCATCGTAGGGGGCCTCTTGTAGCATAAAATTCAGAACTAGCCACACTTAAAGTTTAGATGATTTTTACTATTGTTTATGCTCAAAGACTAGAGTTGGGTTTTGATGGTACTTCTACTTTCAATCTCAACCTAGAATTTGCTACAACCTTCTGGTCATTGCTTTTCAGTGGCTACAATATGACTTTTGGCCACTATTTGTGCTCAAAACTGCCCAGATTTGAGTACTAGGGAATTTTTGATGGTAGAATTAAACTCAGAACCCAAGATGAAGAGTGTTTACCTCATGAATGATTCCCAAAATTGCTACAGGTCTCTTTTCAATGTTTTCATTCCTAGAAAGCGCCTAGAATTAGGGATTTAAGACTGCTTGATGATGTTATTCATACCCAGATCTTACAGGATCGATCTCTACATTGTATGACAGGCTCAGAAAATTAAATAAGAAACAGAGTGATTTTCTATATGAAGTCTTTGAGTCGAATAACAATGAAAATAGAATCTATTAGCTTGTTTTAATCTGATGGAAGAGTAAGTCATCTGTATAAATCTTTATCTTACATGGAATTGAATTTGAGTTTAGCAATCGAAATCCAGATAATCAATGGGAATATATAAACTTGAGAATTGTGTGCGCAGATGCTGAAGGGATTATATGCATAGAATCTATGTTAGGTGTAGTGATTGATATTATGCTCGACATTGTTACTCTGATTTCTATACATTGTTAGATTTGTATAACAAAGAAAATATGAAGGATAAGTGTTCTATCTAATGTGTTTTAATGAAGATAGAGCATCTCAATTTCCTTTTCAAAAGGATAGGTTATGCTAAATACATAGATTCATTTAGTGGATCTTTCAAAAGCTAGGTATTTTGGCTAAATATACAAAGGATCATTTGCAAGTTGTACAACTTGGGCTTATAATTCATTGATATATTATTCATTTCTTCGTTGATGTGGTGTCAATGATTGTTATTTCAAGTTGGTAAATAAGAAATTATAGAAATTGTGTTAAAAATGGGGCATTATATACCTATTCAGTACACACCATTGGAGACATTTGTCATCATATAAGGAAATTATCCTTTATGTTACATAGAACAAAGTCTACATATGTGTATGTCATGAATGTTGTGATTTTACGGCATGATGTATGTCATGCTTGTTTGAATTCTGTGGATTGTTTGCCAAAAGAATAATGTGGAGCATAATCTCTGATTCTATTAGTTTATTGGTTTGTCGAGATTCATTCCCCACATGTCCGTTGGACCATTAAGGGACAAGATAACAAGTGGAGTCCCCACTTTCCCTGAATCTAGTCAGTGCAGTTGTGTTTCATTGACACCTTCTAGTTGTATTAGTGTTATACCTCCTTCGGGGAAAGAGTCAATGAAAGTGTCAATTAAAAGTCATTGAAAGAGTCAATGAAAGAGTTAATGAAAAGTCATTGAAAGAGTCAATGTAAACACTTATTGTAAGTCGGGTCAATATAAATTGATAATGTGCCATTGTATTAATTTTATATCATTTTTCTCATGCAGGCTTCACTTCTGGTTTCTATATCGATTTGGAATTTCAATTTTGGAATATTAAGTAAGATGTCAAACATGGATTGTGGAAAGAAAAATAAAACATCAAAACAAAAGGATGTAATATCATATTTTCAAAATCCTTACTCCAATAATCCACATCCTATTCATGCTTCAAGATCTCTTGAGCAAGGTATCGGTGAGAGAGATGCCAACACTTTTGAGAATTCATCTGCAACCTAGAAAATGGATGGTAGAATACATTCCTCTAATGATAAAAGTGAGACAAATGCATTTCCATCCGAAATTGGTAGTTCAAATGTTGAATATTTTTCATTGCAAGGTGACACAGTGCATTCATGGAAAAGGAAAAAGGGCCAATGGGACGCAGGGAGAAAATTCAAAGCTGATTGGGTCTCAAGATACCCATGTATTGAACTAATACCTCCAACAAATGAGAATGAGACCTCACAAGAAGTTAAATGCTTTTCATGTAGTTGGAAACTTGGCAAGGTAGTGAAATTACAGATGAAGTTAGACATAATAGAGAAGCATGTTGGGAAGGTGTATGATAAGAAAACTGCAAATGATGAGAATAAATCTACTACCAGATGGAAATCTGTTAGCGAATGTCGACATCTCCAATTTGAAGTGGAATATAATGAATTCTTACTAAATAAGAAAAAACTTTCAGAGGAAAGTGGAGGAACCATCAAATCTCAATTTGGAAAGATGATGGAAACACATTTTTTATCAAAGACAATACAATTAAGCACTGTATTTCACCTCCTATCCAATGGTCGTCCTATGACAGATTATCCAAAAATGATGAAATATCTATCTTTTATTCAAGTGCCAAAATTTCCATCTTCTCATTGGTCTTTATCGAGTGGTTGGGAATGGGGAAAATATCTAGCTCAAGTAGAAAAGGACGATATGAAAGAGAAGATTGCAAATGCTACATTTTTGTCACTGTCTTTGATGAAGTTACAGCTATTGATAATACTTCATGGATCTGCATGAGCATTTATATGGTCAATGACCATATCAGGCATTCCTATCTACTTGGAGTTCATAAAATGACCAAAAGTTCTACAACAGAAAATATTTATGAACTTGTTATTGATAGTTTGAAGGAAATTGGTGGTATGGATCATTCCATGATTGCAAAAACGTTAGTATGCGTTGGAGCAGATGGAGCATCAGTAATGCAAGGACAAAGGAATGGCCTTTGTGCTAGAATGAAACTCTCGGCTTCACCGTATATGCTCAGTATTCATTGTATGGCTCACAGGATGAATCTTGCATTTAAAATAGTGAGCAACTTTTCATTGGTTTCAAAGGTAGAATATCTTGTATGTGAGGTTCATGCATACTTTTGTCGGAGTCCCAAACGATTTTTAGAGTTTAAATTTTTTTCTGATGGTGTTACAAATGGGAAAAAACTATTAAAAGATGTTGATACAAGATGGATATCATTGAAGGGATCAGCTGAAAGACTATTCAATGAATATGCATCCTTGGTAGGGGTGATGTATGAACATCGCTCAAGTGTAGAAAAAGCTCAAACTCTTCTATTTCTACTAACTGATATACAAAAATTATTAACATTGGTGGAATTCTTCCTATGCTTCATGAAATGAATAACCTTGTGAAGATGGCTCAGAGTCGCACGATGTATATTGCTGAATACACAAGAGCAAGAAAATTAACATGTCTTGCATTGGATAATTTGTATATTATGGAAGATTCTTTTATAGATTTAGCATTTACAAATTGGAGGAAGATTATCAATATAGAAAATGATGAATTTTTTTGGAAGTTTGATGAAAAAGGGATGCTATGTATGGTAGTTTGTGGGCATATGGTTCCCTTTTATTATAATGAAAAGATAGGAAGATCCACCAAACAGTGCTCCGTCTCAAGAGAACGATTTCACGATGTTGTAATTTTAGTGAGAGACAAATTGAAAGAAATTGCAAAATCACTATCATCAGAGGTAAGAGAACGGTTTCCTCGAGATGAATTGTTGGAGGCCATGTCTATCGTATACCCTCAATATTGGGACCATAGTCAAAATGAAATTTTTTTAGAAGCTGACTTTATAAAGAAAATCAAGATTTTGTAGAGCCATTTTTGTCGAGAGGCCGAGATACAAGGAGAACATATTCAAGGTATTTTAGATAAAGAAAAAATGGTAGATCAATCTCAATGCTTTGGTAAAACAATGTGGGACCAATTTTCTCCATCAAATAGTAAAGAATATGGTGCAATTACAAGATTATGGACTAAGCTCAGTGGTAGCGAAGTGCTATGGGAAAAAATGTCAGAATATTTCAAATTAGCAGATTTATGTCAAACCATGATTTTGGGATCAGTGGAGGATGAGAGAATGTTTAGTGCACTGACATTCTTGAAGTCAAAGTTGAGGAACAAGCTTGATAAAAATGTGGATACATGCTTAAGATTATATGTAACAAAGTATGAGGTTGACAATTTTCCATATGAAATAGCATTAGCTCTTTGGCGGTCCGATCATGAAAGAATGGGAGAAAACAATATAACAAATATATCTAATGAACTTGATGTGGAAAATGAGGACCAGAGCCAAAATGTCAAAAATGTCGAAAATGAGGACCAAGGCCAAAATGTGACTTGGAAATTGCATTTCACCGAAGATTGTATATGATCTAATACACATTAAGGACTCTTGAGTCTTATTTTTGTCCAGATGTTCCATGTACCCTTGCTGGTGATCACTATATGTGAATTTGAGGTCATGTTTTAGGTAAAAATAGATTCTACATTGTACTTTTTTGTTGTAACATTGATGATTTGAGCTACATTACCTTCATGCAGCTTATTTTAATATTGATGTTTTGATATTAACCTCTTACATTGTCTCTTTCTTGTATGTGATAGGAAGTGACGGTGGAATTTGAGAAAGCTAGGCCTAGGAGCTATCTCTTCACATAGATAGTGTCCTAACATTAAAGGATAAATAACTAATTTGACAAAACTTTCGCTAAGCAAGAATGATCTCATTCAAGTACATGAAACCATGTTGGTGTTTAACAGGAATATCTTGACAAATTTTTATGGTTTGTTTATTGCTTTTGTTTGAAGCATTTTGTCGCTTTTTGAAGTTTATGTGTATTTTGGTTAAATATTGTGTTAGTCCCTTGAATGCTTATAGTTCTCATTTGATGCTTTATTTAGCCATTTGTTGTAGCTTGAATCAAGATTGGTTTAATCGGTTTCCATTGATTCAAGGTTTGAGAAAAGATATTTTTATTGCATTTTAGTTGCATGAATTAATTGTCTTCACTTTTTCGAATCTCGATTCTTTTATGTTGATTGCATATTTTCTTTGTAAATACTTATCATTATTCAAAAAAATAAATGAGCTCTACAAAGCTAAGCGAAGAGAAAAATGGTCTATGCACTAGGTTCCTATGAATTGATTGTAGGATACCTATTGGCACGAGACCAACATTCATCTAATGCAATAATCAATTGGCAAAATTACAATGCATAATTGTATTAGCCTCCAGTGACAAATATTCTTCTAGAAGACTGTCATTATCAACCAAAGATCTTGTGAGGTTGTTTGTACTTCATTGATGGTACTAATTCTCTATTGTTTAATTCCTGTATATTGTTGAGGCTGTTGCTTTGCTTTTTTTTGAGCTGGGTCGTAGTCTTGATCGCACTGCTAAACCTTACTAAACCTTACTAAACCTTCCTAGGCTGATATGTGACTGTATTGACGATTCTATCTTGGGTCACGACATTTGTGACCTTGCTTGACCTTATGGGCTGTTGTAGATAGGGCGGTGACTTTTTGGGATTCTATATATGTCTTGTGAACATTGTGGGCTTCTAGATCTGAACCATGAACACTTGTTAAATTGTTAAACTCATCTGTGACTGTTTAAAGGATGTTTGGATTAAGTTGTGATCATTGTGAGACCTCTAAGTTTGAACCATTACTTTCCTAAGGTCTGTTCATACTATTAGAAAGGGATGCAATTTTTTTAGGCCTATTTGGAGTAGGCTATCACTGCTGGTTGTTTTGACATGTTGATATAGGTATGTAATAATGAATTAGTAGCTTCATAATAGTGATAGATCAGATCTGAAGCAGTCCCAAACTGATGCGTGTTCAAGTGGTGGTAGGGGGGTTGATTTTTGATGGGATTGAGACTCCCTGACCATTTGCTGGATGGACAGGATGAATTTGTCTCTCATCTGTTGTTCTCAGAGTCCCTATCCCCTCTGTTCCTCATTTTTGGTCTATCAGTTCAATTATTATGGAGTCCTAAATAATGCCAAACAGAATCCGAACCCCAATTCATCGGTAGTCTAGTATCTTGTGATTTTTCTTAGACTGTATATTTCAATGACTATCAAGGTCATACCTGCTTCAATTTATAAGGTATTCATCTATTATGATGGATCTAGATAGAAACGGGAGATAACCTACTTGTTATGTTGAGTTGGGACTTTTATAATTATATCTAAAAGCTAAAAGCTAACAATACAAAGTGGGATCCCAAAAGTAGCTCCTATAAAAAGCTAAAAGCAGAACTCAAACCTAACCCCAACTCCATATATGAATTTGAGGTTATGTTTTAGGTAAAAATAGATTCTACATTATACTTTTTTGTTGTAACATTGATGATTTGAGCTACATTACCTTCATGCAGCTTATTTTGAGATTGATTGTTTGATATCTATCTCTTACATTGTCTCTTTCTTGTATCTGATAGGAAATGACACTGGAATTTGAGAAAGCTAGGCCAAGGAGCTATCTCTTCACATAGATAGTTTCCTAACATTAAATGATAAATAACTAATTTGACAACACTTTCGCGAAAGAATGGGCTCATTCAAGTACATGAAACCATGTTGGTGTTTAGCACAAATATCTTGACAAATTTTTATGGTTTGTTTATTGCTTTTGTTTGAAGCATTTTGTCTATTTTTGAAGTTTGTGTGTATTTTGGTTAAATATTGTGTCAATTCCTTTGAATGATTCTAGTTCTCATTCGATGCTTGATTTAACCCTTTGTTGTAGCTTGAATCAAGGTTGGTTTTAGGATTTGAGAAAAGATTCTTTTATTAACTTTTAGTTGCATGAATTATTTTTCTTCAAATTTTCAATTATTTTACGCTGACTGTATATTTTCTTTGTAAATACTTATCGTTATTCAAAAAAATAAACGAGCTCTACATATCTAAGAGAAGATAAAAATGGTATATGCACTAGGTTCCTATGTATTGATCGTATGATACCTATTGGCACAAGACCAACATTCATCTAATGCAATAATCAATTGGCATAATTACAATGCATAATTGTATTAGCCTCCATGACCATCATTGGATAGTGGAGGCCAAGATCGAGCATAATGTATGATTCTATGAGTTTATCAGTGTGTCAAGATTCAGGTCCCCACATGCCCGTTGGACCATTAAGGGACGAGATAACAAGTGGAGTCCCCACTTGCCCTGAATCTTGTCAGTGCAATTGTGTTTCACTGACACCTTCCTGTTGTGACTTGTGAGTCTACATGTTCTGTTGTTGATGATGTGATTCATTTTATTTGACTAATGTTGTTATTCTTTTATTTTGACAATATTATATAAATCAGTGAAAGATTCACCAGTTTTTACAATTTTTTATAATGAAGTTAAATATTCGCCAAGTTTTTACAACATTATATAATAAAATGAAAGATTCACTCAGATTTTACAATATTATATAATAAAATGAAAGATTCGCCAAAATTTTACAACATTATATAATAAAATAAAAGATTCGGCAAATTTGTTATATATACATATTATATTATTGATAAAATCGCCTTCAACGTTTCCTATATATCGGAGAGATTCACCCAATTTTTATACATATAATTCTAGGGGGGGCTCTTAAAATCATCCCTGGTACCAAGCTCTAGGAGCTTGCTTCATACCATAGAGTTCTTTTTTCAGTGTGTATACTTTGTGGTCTTTTCGTGGAACTTCATATCCTTGTAGTTTTTCCACATACACTTCATCCTCCAGCTACCATTCCAAAATGCAGTTTTAACATCCGTTTGATAAACATGCCATTTGTTTTGTGCAACAATGGCCAAAATTGTTCCAACTATGTCCATGTGTGTGACATGTGTAAAGTTTCCATTGAAGTCTATGCCAAGCTATTGTTTGAACCATATTGCGACCATTCTTTTCTTGTGCTTCTGTGCATTCCCATCAGCATCTTTCTTTGTCTTCTAAATCCATTTGACATTAATTACATCCTCATATTTCGGTACATCTACCAGTTCCCATGTTTGGTTCTTCTTAATGCATTCTATCTCTTCATCTGTGGCTTGTTCCCATACTTCATATTCGACAACTTCCTCAATTGTTAGAGGATCATATATTTGAGAAAATAATGCAAAAACATCAAAATATTTTGGTGTACCAGCTTCATATATCTCACACAGATTTCTTGTCTTTAGTGGATATGTCGATGTCAACCTTGTCGAACTGCTTAATGGAGTTTGTTTATGTATTTGTGTGCTTATCAACGTAGCTTGGGATGCGACTTGTGTCAAGGTTCCTTGTGCTAAAACATGTCATGGTGTCGTGGGAGTCGATGGTGCTACAACATTTTGGATTAGATGTGGTGTTTGAAGCACTTCCTCCGTCATGTCATCATAATCGACAGTCAACACAATCTTGAAATTATTCTCCATGGTTCCATCCCATGCTTCATTCTCAACAAACTGAACATCATGACCTATAATGTATTTCCTTGCGAGATGATCATACAACTTATATGATTTTGTGTCTTCAGAGTAACCAACAAAATACATTTTTGTCCCTTTTTGTCTAATTTCCTTCTCAACTCATTTGGAACATGAGCATATGTGACACAACCAAAAACTTTTAAATGAGAAACATTGTGATTCATACATGTCCATGGTTATTGAGGTGTAATATCCTGAATTTTGACCTTAAAAATAATGAGCACGAGTCCCATTGCACATGAGTTACTTTGATGTTTATGTTGTGTATTGGGCGTGAGGCGCCACTGCACATGAGTATGATGATTTCTTAGATATATTGGGTGCAAGCCAATGAATATGTTTATTTAGCATGTATGTGATTGTATATGTTGGGTGTGGACCCTAATTGACAAGAATATTGTTGCAGTACGATGTATTGGATATATTATGTGATTTACCTTAAATTCATATATTGAGATGATTATTGTGATAAAATGTGAAGAAGACCAAATGCATGATTGAGTTCTATAATGTGTTGGGTGTGGACCTTGATGCACAAGAGTGATGAGATTTTTTGTTAGGTGCAAGCTCTGGAGCACATGAGTGATTAGATTTTGTGTTGAGCGCTAGCTCTGGAACACATGAGTTATGAGATTTTGTGTTGAGAATAAGCTCTAGAGAACATGAATTATAAGAATTGGGAGTGTTGGGCATAATCCCTGGAGCATTCCAAATTGATGTTTAGCATAATATCTGGAGCATCATATCCTTTCCCATTGTATCTCTAGATGTATCATACAAGTACATCCTAGCATTAGTGTTGAGCGAGAGGCTCTCGAATTGCACTAAGTGTAACTCACAATTTTTAGTGTTGAGCGTGGGATCTGAATAGCGCTAGGAATTATTGAAATTAATTGTGTTGAGTGAGAATGACTCTGAAAAGCACTGACCTTGTCTTACTTATTTATAAGTTAATTAAATGAAATTTCAAATTTCTACTTCTCATCAAGTACTGAAGAACTACCACGATACACGAGGTAATACAACATGCAAGGAGGTTTAGATATGCCTAACTTAGTTGACCAACCCTACCGAAAGGCCTTGATAATAGATATGATTATAAGCTAATGAAAGCACCATGTAAATGAGATCAGGTTGTATGATGCCTAAATAAATATTAACAGTAATGTATATTATGAATAAAAGAATAATTATATATAGTATATATATAAGAAAATAAATATAACTAAAAATAATAAATAAGGACTCTATGTATTTATTATTTACTAAAATGATTAAATAAATATTCAATCCTAAAAATAAAATTAGGAACAAGTAAAAAGTTTCTAAGTTAAAATAATCCACATAACTCAATTAAAGATTATTTTCAAGAAGATAATGGATTCTTGATCTAACTGAAGTTTAACTTCCTTTTCTTAAAATATTTTTCTATAAAGACTCAATCCAAGGGAAGGCTTGGGGACGTGATCATTTTTATTTGCCTAGGTAATTTTGAGAGTATTTCCAAAAGCAAAGCAATCTTATACAGAACCTGATATTCCAAATAAGAGAAGCCTCACCTTTAGGATCTCTAAGCTACTTGGATGTTGGAACCAGCTCGGGGGGATCTTGATTAAAACTAGGAACGGTTCTGGGTCATGGTTGGGAGGAACATGGTAGTTCCCAAGTTATCTAGTTAACAGATCTAAGGTCAGAGGTATCTAATTTTTCATTAATCTTGTGTGCTTAAGTGTGTAGGAGTCCTAGCCATTAATAACCTGAAAATTTGTAGGTATGAGGTTTTTATCTTCCCGAGTTTTATTAATCGTGTTTACATATTTTTACTGATAGTATCTACGCTTTGGATTTGAAGATCTACAAATTTGAATACATGCTTGAACTTGATTTCATTTGTTTAAATTATGAAACTCACCCTGTAATGTTTTAGATAATTTCTAGGGTTAATTTTTATGTTGCACGTTATTTTATTTGTTTAAATGTAAACCTCGAGATTTAATTCTTAGGTTGGTTTTTAAGTTTAAATTATCTTAGCATTATATTTAAACAGTTTTATAAATATTGATGTCAACACTTTAAATTAGTTTCTAAACCCTAGTTTCTAGATAAACTAATCACCATATCTCTACCCAACACTTTATTAAAACTAAACCCTAAATATATTTTCATAAAGAAATTGCAAAGGTCTATGACCTTATTATAAATTAAAACAGAGCTTAAACAAAACTAATTAAAACCATTGATAAACAAAATACATTTTAAACTCTTTTTCAACATTAAAATAATTCTTAAATAAATAAATTATAAAACATTCATACCACAGATCGAATCCCTTTGAAACCAAACTCATATTTATAAACCAAACGAAGTACTAGAGCATTTTAATTGCCAGCGAAACACAAACTTAAATACCAAAACATCCTATCTACTTAGCAAACATTTAAACTTTTAAAAATAAAAACAAACAAAACATTATAAATAAGTTGTAAGCCAATTTATCAAACAAATATGAAAAATACCAAAGGTGTGAAGGCCGAGAAAATATCCATGTTTTCTTTCAAATCATACCATTAAATACAAAGCCTTATAAACATTGTTTAAACTACCTAGCAATCGAATGTTGTAAGGATTGGCTACTGACCATTTATTTTCTAAACAGAGTCTACCCCCAAACACATCGCGTTAGTGGATTGTTGATGTATTTGTAACTTCAGAATGTATTCACTTGTAAATCTTATATTGTACCCCGATGTTCCTATCGAGAGAGTTATTAATATAGTAAAGTCATGTAAATTCAATGAGGTTAACCCTTCATTGTAAGTCGGGGAAATAGTCCCCACAATTGAGTTAAGGCTAACTGTCAAAACCCCAAAATTTTCACAAAAATTTAAACTTTTATAAATAGCGTAAACTCCTACTAATGCAATATTTAAATATTGATTAGTTAATGCTATTAGTTTTTTATCTAAATAATCTTTATTTATGTTCAGAAAACAAATTAAGTTTTCTTGTCAGTCTTCTGATTAATTTCTGTTTGCAACAGCAAGGGGATATGCTATGTTAGATTGGGCTTATTTAGCTATTAAGCTAACGCACACAGTTTTCTTTTCCTTACAGATATCCAGGTACAGTTTTGGGATTGCTGCTTAATAGATCTTTTAAATTAATAGAATCATATGCTGTTACCAAAATTCATTCAATAAAGAAATATAGATATAATGCATGTTAGCCAGAAAAATTCAGCTTCCTGCACGTAAAGCTTCTCCTGTACTCCTTTGATAAAGAAGAAAATTCGAGAATGGATAGTTTAGAAATGCTAGTGAAATAGATAGCCATTTTCAATTACACTAGCGGCATTTACACATACTATTTATTTTCTAGTTTGTAGCTTGAGTCTGGTTTATCATGTTCGCTCTTATTTTACTTTACTTAAAAGGCTGTTGACCCATTAAGCAAAAGAGTATAAATTCAGGATGTGTTTGACTGCAGCTAAAAGAATGTAAAGAAAGAATTAAGTAAAGTCCACAAATGCTTATACCTCTAACAGCTACAGGATTTCCTGCTTAGTTATAGGTCTTTACTTAGTAATTTTTTTAAAAGTGTAGAGTGATAGAAATTATCTTATCCCTATGATCAATAACTGATCAAAGTTTTTATGTGCACTTTGGAATCTATCATATATTATCGTATACACTATTACTAAGACCTTCCAGTTAAAAGAACATCAAAAGGTATAAGCAATTTGCATAAGTATTATCCAGCTATCACTTATTAGCTCTTGTGATTCTTTTCATATGGAAAAGGTTACCATTATACTCTTCATCATTTGAACTTAATCTGAAGAAATTATAGTCTTATAATTTCTATCAAGCTCTTAAATTGCATTTGTCGAGACTTAAAAACCCTAAGCCAAATAGTTCTAAAGTTGATAAAGGACAAGCCATTCTAAAAAATAAAAATGAGGAGTGTTCCTGGTTATAACAAACCTGCCTTTTGTTCAAAAATCCAAGTTCTATCATAAAGAACAGTACTTATCAATAAGAAGAACATATTAGACTTGAAGATTTGATGGTAGAATAGAGTAAATGATCATAAGGCATTAAACCCTATGAACCCTGTTAACTTAACTTTACACTCAAAAATCTCATAATCATTATAACACAAAGTTCATTTGGTCATACTATTATGCAAAGGTATACCTTCAAATGAGGTCTAAATGGATGGTTTGCATTTAAAAATTACCTAACTAGGGTATCAATATTATTGTCATAATATAATTTAAGGATTTCAAAACAATGTTTTATATGTTGAGGTCTAACATTACATTTGTGTATAATGTAATGCATGTTATAACGTTATAGGCATATTATAACATCAACCTATGATTACCATAGACATAATATAGTTTATAGTTTGCGTTGGAATGATTTATGTTTAAAGACTAACATTACGACGTGTAAAATATGTTGCACGTAAAGTCAAGGTTCGACCTTATAATTGTCTCCACACCATGATTTGGTTTGCCATCCAAATGATTTTTAACATTAACAAACGACCCACTCATTAGCAAATATTTACGAGCTATCGTGGCTGTCTGCTCGCCATGCAGTGGATGTTTATATGTTGACTCGCCCTTTTTACTGGCCTCATTGTCTCCCTCGCCTTCGGGCTTGAGCTCTGCAACCCTACTGGTGGTTAAGGTCGATTCTTGCTCTGGTACTGTTCGATTGTAGCTCTCCTTCACTGCGTTCTTTATAGCTCTGTGTAAATGCTGATGGCTCGGTTGTTGGCAGCATTGTAGTCAAAAAAGGACTTAGGGTTTCTTCGCTGAGCTTTGGTGACTACTCAGTCACGGCCTGCGAGAGAGGCTCTAAAATCCTTACCAGTTGTGTCTCCATATGAAAGAAGGTTCCCAGTTTACTGCCAGCTTGTTCTTGTAGCAAAGAAAAGGGTTTGTAAACATGGATTCTTATATACTCGGCCGTTTATTTAAAAGCTGTTCGCTTCCAAACGAAGCTGGTAAGTTTCAGTTCTCCACTCCTATCTTGTAATTCAGATTTTTTTAAGAAATTTAAACTATAAGCTAGGGTTTCTAATCGATGGCTGTCTCCTTTAATGGCAGAATCGACTTCCTTCTCAATGTAGAATGGTACGTCCGGCGCTTTGGCTTTCTACTCCACCGGTAAGCCTGGTCTCCACCATGGCACGCCTCCTTGCTAGTTGTGGTGAATAGATGCATTTCGGTGGTTTCTTTTTGGATCTTTGCTGATGTATTTAGCTGTAGGTTATAAATTATTTTTTCCAGAGTTTACCCTGCAATGAAATAGATGTAAAGAACTCGGCCGAGGGCTGTCTGTACATACCTTCCTTTAAGAATAACGAGGGTTGCTACCTCGGCCGTTTAGTTTCTGTAGTTTTTGAGCTGTTAGTTTTTTTTTGTTTTAAGGTTTAAGTTAAGGTTTAAGTTTAAGGTATAAACCCTTTTTTTTTTGTTTTGAATGTAAACTTGGTTTTTAAAACTGTAGGGTTTTAGTAAATACTTTTTACAGGCAAGGGCCTCTGCGTTATTACTGTGTAAAACGTTATTACAGGCCGCGAGCCTTACTCTTTACTGTATTATGTTCTCTTTGTTTTTACAGGCCATAAGCCTCACATTTACAGCTATGGTTATAAAATGAACAAAATATTCGGTTCTTAAGTGATTACTTTAAGTAGGGTTTTTACCCTCCATTCTACTTTTATTGAAGAACTGGTTTCTTTTCTTGCAATTACTTACTGCTGGGATGAAAAGATAAACACCAAAGAAAGCTTAAGCTCCATTACTGAGCGTTCTGTGCTTGTATATTTGCTTCTGGTTCAGATATATACTTTTGATTAAAGTTTTACATTGTTATTTGTTTAGAAACTACAATATCTAAGTAACTTGCAGGCTTTTAATACTGTTTTTAAAAAAAAATGCAGCAGTAGAGATTAAATATCTAAATTTTTGATTTACTGTTTACTTAGTCGCGAGAACTGAGTTTAGTTTTTATTTTTATTTTTATTTTATTCTGCAATTTGTAAAATAATTGATTTATATTATAATAATCATTATTATAATACAATTTTATTGTGATCTTTTGATCAAAATCAAGTCTTTTAATAACATTTATTTACTTATAAAAACATATTAAAGACTATCACCTGAATACTATATTGTTTATATTCTATATATTAATAAACTAAATTTAAATTTGTTTGTTCTTATAATACTTATATAAAACCATGTTTTTTTCATTGTAATTACTAAAATACAATATTACCCTTTGATGTTACTATGAGTATTGTTTAAATGTTTAAACCTATTATTTGGTTCTGAAATTTGAATATTTCTGTTTAGTATTTATATAATAATTAAGTAACTTTATATAACAACACTATAAACACTTTAATAGTATCTATTTATCAGGATTTGAAATAAAAATAACAGCTATGAGAATATGCATTAATCGAGTTGAAAACTGGAAATTGTAATCTCTGCTGTAATACAAACTACTACTGCAATTGTATCATCTTAACTGATAGTTATAAATAATCTTCTTTCAGTAAAGTATTTGTTTAAACAGAAGAAGCAAATTATAACTTATACTGCAAGCAAATTTATTTTGTCTATTCCTTGCATAGTTAATATTACCAAAGAAACAGAGTTACAGCTCTAGATTAATTTTAAAGCTGTAGAAAGGTAGTTAATAAAATTAAACAGAAAGACATTTATAATAGCTGTAAGAAAATTAGGAACTCAGTTCTGAAGATTACTTCTTCTAAACACTGAGAGACTGTGCTAGAGTACTATCTGGTGACACCAGATGTGGAAAAACACAGTGATACTAACAAGTTATGCTTCTAACATTCCAAGATACTAATTTTACAGATATTAACAATTATTCAGACATGTAAATATCTATAACATTTATCCATTTATACTCAGAAAGATATAAAGAAATGAATGAAGAACCTGTTTAATGCTGTGGATAACAACAGCAATGGGAGGCTGTTCCTCCCTACCAACTCCTGGAGAGCACTCAGACAGCGACTTCTCAGGACCCCCGAGCTTGCTCTGGTCTCCCTGGCCTGGAACTAGGTGCAGCAAAATAGATACAGTCTTCAACTCAGTATCAACTCAGAACTATTAGTCAGTTCCCTCAGCTCAAATAGCTGTAATCAGCATCAAGTTACTGCAAACATTCACTCAAAGCACTTCCTTACTATCTTTCCCTCTTCCTCAAATGAAATTCCTGAATAACATTCAGCTGAATGAATTCTTTCTGGAATAAAAACTGAGCAACCTTAGCTCTCTTCATTGAGTACTTTTAAAGATTTCCTACGTCTTAGTTGGGTTAGCT
>LPNX010222693.1:0-113000 GCA_001517045.1 Pseudotsuga menziesii | reverse complement strand
CTATCATAAAGAACAGTACTTATCAATAAGAAGAACATATTAGACTTGAAGATTTGATGGTAGAATAGAGTAAATGATCATAAGGCATTAAACCCTATGAACCGTGTTAACTTAACTTTACACTCAAAAATCTCATAATCATTATAACACAAAGTTCATTTGGTCATACTATTATGCAAAGGTATACCTTCAAATGAGGTCTAAATGGATGGTTTGCATTTAAAAATTACCTAACTAGGGTATCAATATTATTGTCATAATATAATTTATGGATTTCAAAACAATGTTTTATATGTTGAGGTCTAACATTACATTTGTGTATAATGTAATGCATGTTATAACGTTATAGGCATATTATAACATCAACGTATGATTACCATAGACATAATATAGTTTATAGTTTGCGTTGGAATGATTTATGTTTAAAGACTAACATTACGACGTGTAAAATATGTTGCAGGTAAAGTCAAGGTTCGACCTTATCATTGTCTCCACACCATGGTTTGGTTTTCCATCCAAATGATTTTTAACATTAACAAACGACCCACTCATTAGCAAATATTTATGAGCTGTCGTGGCTGTCTCCTCACCATGCAGTGGATTCTTATATGTTGACTCGCCCTTTTTACTGGCCTCATTCTCTCCCTCGCCTTCGGGCTTGAGCTCTGTAACCCTACTGGTGGTTAAGGTCGATTCTTGCTCTGGTACTGTTCGATTGTAGCTCTCCTTCACTGCGTTCTTTACAGCTCTGTGTAAATGCTGATGGCTCGGTTGTTGGTAGCATTGTAGTAAAAAAAGGACTTAGGGTTTCTTCGCTGAGCTTTGGTGACTACTCAGTCACGGCCTGCGAGAGAGGCTCTCAAATCCTTACCAGTTGTGTCTCCATATGAAAGAAGGTTCCCAGTTTACTGCCAGCTCGTTCTTGTAGCAAAGAAAAGGGTTTGTAAACTTGGATTCTTATATACTCGGCTGTTTATTTAAAAGTTGTTCGCTTCCAAACAAATCTGGTAAGTTTCAGTTCTCCACTCCTATCTTGTAATTCATATTTTTTTAAGAAATTTAAACTATAAGCTAGGGTTTCTGATCGATGGCTATCTCCTTTAATGGCAGAATCGACTTCCTTCTCAATGTAGAATGATTTAATTAAATATTCTCAATTACACTCCATAATTGTTGACTCTGTTGAGTCATCAATCCCTACTTAGGATTAAGTTTAACATAATGTCTCAGAAATAAAATAAAACAATTTACATAATTTTACAAAATTGGGGTATGTGACACTAACCCTCCTTGTTGATCGGAGGGTAAAGTCCTCATAGTTGTGGGGCACTAGGGTTATTAGAATATCCTATAGAAGTCATCCCTCGTAAGTAATTTTTAAGTGAGGTCGACTTGTTGGAGTGGAAATAAAGTGAACGGAAGAATATAAATAGAAGTGAGGCTCTCCCCATTTCCACACACAACACACACACTCACTCAACTAAGGCACATGAGTAAGAGAGGAAGTGCTGGAACAAGTGAGAGATATCAGCTGTCGGAGACCATCTTTATGTTTTTAGGTTTTACTTTTTATATTGGTGTTCATTCTATCTCTGAGGAAGTTGCGGGGTTTTCTCCTTTATGGTTTCCCTGAGGAAAATCTTTGCGTCTCTTGTCTCTTGGGATTATTGTTGTGCATGTTGTTCTCTCATATAAGATCCTAAGATCATATTGTTTAAATGATAAAAATATAACATGGTATCTGAGCTAACCTGAGAAGAAGACACTGTGCAGCTACAGAATCTCTGGCTTCTTACTTTTTGGGTCTCTCTCCACAATCCATCAGCAAAAGGAGGCTAGGCTGACTCTTCATTGAAGGCCCCATCTTTCTATCGAAGCAGAATTTGACTTCGGGAATTTTTAGTTTTTTCTGAGGAAAATTAGGGATTTTCATAGAAGTGGATTTATCTCCTCATAAAAATCAAAATTTAGAGACCAAGATCGAGATTTTTGGTTGGGTAAAACTCCGAGAAAGTCAAACCCTAATTTGACCTCCAGCCTGAAAAAACCTAATATACTAAAACAAGTAGTTTTGGTACATTTTCTATATATCAGGATTGAAGAAGTATCTGGGGCCAAAATTTTCACAAGATGAATAGAAAATTTTGATGTACCTTTGGTAAAAAATTCAGCCTCAGATTCGTTGTATTCTTGGAGATATGATTCCTCTAAATCAGGGTTTTAGCCTCTTCCAAGATTGATCCCTAAACATGACACCTAGGGAGAATTGAATAATATTGGGCTACAACGATCCAAATGAAATTTTGCAAGATGTCCTAGATAGGGAACGAACTGTACTTTCTATGGTAAAATGTTCGGACCCTGATGATGAAACAGTGACACGTGGCAATCCATACAACGTCGCCATGCTGAATAGTCCTAAAACAGGTCACCTTGGGAAAAATATCATAAGTCCCAATTGGAGAAACTAATTCTTCTCAAACCTACGATATTGGAAATAGGTCAGGCACAGATACCACAGTAAAATGTTTTAGACACATATGAGCATTAATTTTGGAGATACCACAGAAACAATATCAGGCATTTCTGTAGAGGAAATTGGAAAACTAGGGCTTCCTATTCTGGGAGCTTCCCTACACTGTTTTTAGAAAAGGAGTACATTGGATAGATCTCCTTTAAGAGTTGCATATTTATATCCAATAATATCAGAAAGATTCCAATATTTTAAAATTACGGTTTCACTGAAAAACCGTAGATCAGCTAGCTCCAGAACCAGGACGAACACCTCAAATCGGTAAGATCTAATATTTTTCTATTTACTTTTGAGGTTCTCATTTCAAAATGACTAATCACACTAGCTTGATGACAAGCTTGGTGAAACTAACATCTTCCAAGAATGGAAGTATTGGACCTCACTAGTTCTTGAAGAAAATGAATTGGACACCTACATAAGTGGAAAGGTTCTAGTTCCAGAGGGAGATAAGGCTAAAGCATTACACAAGAAGAACTTGGTCAAGCCCAAGAAGACCATTGATGATTCAATCAAGGATCACCTTATACCACAAGTGTCTTCCCTAAAGACACCTAAAGAGATGTTTGATTCCTTGACCAAGCTATTTGAAGGGAAGAACATAAATCAGAAGATGAATTTAAGAAACCACTTGAAGAATGTGAAGATCTAGAATGCAGAGAACATACAGTCATACTTTACAAGGGTCTCTCAAATCAAAGAAAAACTTGAATCAGTGGATGAAGAAGTAGAGAATGCAGATGTTGTGATAACCACCTTGAATGGCATCCCAGTATCATGGGTTTCATTCACTCGAGGAATGTGTGCCAGAAGGAAGTGATTACTTTCAACAAACTCTAGGAAGAGCACACACAAGATGAAGCTCAACTCATAATAGGAGAAAAGAACATGGGAGCAACTAAAGATCAAGATTTGATGATTCAAAGAAGATACCTCAAGTGATGAGGAATATGAAGAACTCAATTCTTGAAGAAATTCTTATCCATCTTAATCATTTGGATAAGAAATGATGTTGTTATGAATGAAGAAGATGATTAATATGAAAGAAGGAGTCTACCCATGAAACAAATAAAGATAAGTATTCAATTTTCATTTCATGATATTGTTTTGTTATGCATTTAATTATATTCAGTTAATGTATTATGCATGATAGAATGTTTGCATTAATGACAGTATACTACTAATATGCATGTGATGGGTAAGTAGCTCATGGTGCTATACAACTCTCCATTGATACTTATCTATAATGAAACCTCGTTGCTGACATATTGGATTAGTGCACAATATCAATGATGTCTTGGTAGAGATGGAAGGCATCTAGAAAATTTTCCATCAGATATGGATGAATGTTGTTGTTATCATCAGATCTGCTCCAACAAAATTTCAGTTTCTGGAAGCATACAAATGTTAAAGTGACCATTCAGGTTTCAAGGGACTTCTGGTAGCACACCATGGTGGATACATGGAATCGTCACAAAGAGAGAAAGGACCTGCTCCTCTTTTATGGAGAGCCTCTGATTCAGAAACGTATGCGGATTATGGAATGAGTGTGTGTGATTCACAATCTGTCCTTTCTTCTAATAGTTCTAACACTCTTGGATCTAGTTTGTTAGGGGACAAACTAATTGAGTGAACATTATGACAGCGGTGTATATGATATAACAAATCCAAAACATTTTATTATTTGGAGTACACATATGAATACTCGTATTCATCCAGAGTATGTCGTGAGCTTTAAAGTCTCTACCCAAGAACAAGATCATGTTGGATCAAAAGCAAATCATTGTATAGATAGTATTTTGGGAACTGCAAAACATTCAATGCTGGATGGTCCTTGGAAGCAAGAGATGGGAAGGCACCAATAGTCTTATCCATTCTTGGTAAAGGAAGACAAAAAAGATATTCGAGGGCATGTGGACTTACCTGTAAAGATGCCAACTTCTGCATGGATTCCTTTTCCTATGTTGTTTTCTATCATTGGAAAGCACCTATCTAAATCAAGTATCAATTCACTTGAGCATCACTATTCTGATTTCAAGAATAGGAGAATATCTTGAGAAGTCCTTATAAAGATGGTGAGAAATATTGTTGGAGACAGTTTGCTAATTGCTGCCATCAAAAGCTTAAAAAACCAGAAAAATGGTATGGAAGGATTCAAAAGCGTGGAGCATGGTTGACAACATGTTCTCAACGTTGAGAAAGTGCACTCAAAAAATGATTTCACTTCATCCTTGAGTGAGGAAAATTGTACGGAAGGTTCAAAATGTGCAGAGCATAGTCCACAGCCTATGCTTGTCTCTGATAATGTGCACAAAAATGAGCTCACTTCATTCCTGAATGAGACCACTGTAATTGGACCTTCAGGATTACAGGGTCAGATTCCACGTGGGCCTAAGCCCATTGATTCCCAACAGTTTCCTTGTAAAAACGAGTTTACTTCTCACAGTGGTTAGGCACTCTTCTAGGGTACTGGATTGAACTTGCATCAAGGAGTTTTGGGGTTGGGTTTAAAGTCTCAGTTATTGGGTTTCAAACTTCATTATTGGTCTATACTTACTTAGTGTGGTTAACAAGTTTGGAATCAAAGTGTATTTAGGATTTTCTATTGTGTGCCTCCTTGCTATCATCTATGTGGTGAATAATGTGGTTGAGACTAAGGGCCGCTAATTGGAGGAGATTGAATGTGCCCTCAGTGCTGCAACTTAAATTATGCCCAGAAGAGCTATAGTCTTATGAAGTGTGATAGAGAATCAGAGGCACTAGCAATGTTCCAGATTTAAAAATTGCAACCAGTGATTAAAAGGGTCATTGTGTAGGGTGATTTGAGCAGGTTTTTCAGGGAGTATTGGTCGTTCTGTACATATTGTGAACCTTGATTAGGCTGCAGAGAATTTTAAGTATTTATTAGCTATTGATATTAGGGAACTTATATCTTTGGAAGATGTCACGAGAGGAGCACCTGGAGAATTTGGTGACAAGGTTGGGGTACCTACAGAATTTCAACCTTCATTTATAGGCAATAACCAAGCATTTTAGTCACTATGGAGAAGTGCTTAAAGTTATCATTTTAACTGATGCTGCAACTGGCCAGTCGAAAGGGTCAGCATACATTGAGTTCTCTTCAAGAGAAACAACTGAAATTGTGTTGACTTTGAATGAGACATCATTTATGTCACGGATGCTGCTGGTGTTATTCATCTCTATGGGTTTCCAATCAGAGTTCATGGCTCCATTTTAGAGGCTCCATTTAAGTTTTTAGAGTTATAGTTTAATTGTGAAAGCAATTCTGTTTGTTGACAGATGTCTCTTTTAGTTTACACTTGTATTAAAAAGTTGTTTAAAAGGGATTAGCCTTTCTATTTTTGAAAGGGCTTGATCCTTAGAAATAGGATCTTATAGTTAGCTTAAACAAACAGATATTTAGTATTTAAGGAGAGTCTCTAGATGAGACAAAGGGACTGGGGGTTGGCAATTTTGGAGTTATGAAATCCCAGATTTGATCACTGGCTATATAACATAAGATACTCTACAGCTTCAATGCAGGTTCTACTTTGAATGAGCATGACTATGATTTGTCTCTGTATGTTATGAATTTTTTTTCTTATAATTTATCATGTATATGGTCCAGTGAATTCCATTACATTGATTCTTATTTTTGAAACACAATTATCCTTTATACTTTCAAAAAACAGAGGCAGTTTTATTTCATGACTTTATGATCGTAGTTATTGAGATATTGGACCTTGTGTCTTGTTTTATGTTATATAGTTCCTGTATGGTTTCATGATCTTCTTATAGCTCTGATTTCACACCAGCCTAATTCTTCAATAGTTGTTTGATTTTGCTCATAGCTCTCATGATATACTAGCCTAGTCCATTCATAATTGTGTGATTTTCCCTTATAGCCTTGATTTCATACCAGCTTGTATTTTGAATTTGATTTCATTGATTTTTACATTTTTGAAAAAGATTTCCTTAAGCTTGAACCCCTGTAGTCTAGGTTCAACTTTAGGGATAAAAATTGTATTGGCTAAAATAGTTGCATGATTATATCTTTATGCATCATAATTTTCCATTGTGAATATGCCTTATCAAATGTTTCTAACCATATGAATGCATTTAACTTGTAGGAAAGATTGTGTACAATCACCTAAAAGAAAAGAAGGATGAGACTTGTTTTGAAGAACAAGTGATCACAGTTCGAGAAATAATACAAGATGAAGATCAATATGACGATACTTTCAAAGAAAAAAAGAGGCATGAGAGACACTACAATCATGTGACACTATTGAGTGACATCATTGATGCAGAGCCTTCATGCTATGAAGAAGTAGCCAAGAAGAAAAGGAAGGAGAGTACCAGTTCAAGAAGAATGATGTCTAGGATGCAGTGTTGAGACCTGAAGGGAAGTCCATAGTGGATCTTCAAAGATCCAACATGAAGTAGATGGAAACATTGTGGTATACAAGGAAAGTTTCATAGCACGATGCTTCTCACGGAAATAAGGCATAGACTATGAAGAGAGATTCACAACCACTATAAATTAAGACACATGACAGGAAGAATTGTGTGTGCAAATGAAAGAAGGCCTTGTACGATCTTAGAAGACACCCATGGGATAACACATACATGAGGAGATTGAATATCACCTAGAGTGATGAAGATATTAACCTTTGCTACAAGGTTGAAGATGAAAGCTTGTAGAGGATGCCAAGCCCATAGATGGGTGCAAGAAGAACTTTTGAAAAGGTTCAAGCTAGAGGATATTGGTATCCAGTGAACCTAGATGGATACATAGAATATTATTAGCAAAGGAAGCTACTTATCACTCCGGTACAGAATGTTTCAGTGCACAGAGTATGAAAGAAAGAGGGAGAATGATGCTCCGCTTCAGAAGGAGTGACTGCAAAATATCCTAAGGTTCGACATAGTATGATAAGATGGACAGATTACTGATGACTCTAGGATTTACCTTTGCTTCAAGGTTGAAGGTAGAGGACCAGTGATGATCTTGTTACATGTCGATGACTTGTTCCTGACAGGAAAAGAGGAACTCATTAAATTTGCAAGAAGGGGACTTGCTGCTGAGTTCGAGATGAAGGACTTGGATATGATGCATTACTTTCTAGGCATAGAGATGTGGCAGAATGCGGATGGAATCTCCCCGGGACAAGGGAAGTATGTAGTAGAGATCCTGAAGAGGTTTAGGATGATGGACTGCAAGGCCATGAACAAACCTATGGCATCAAACCTGAAGCTATTGAGTGTTTCTTCATCAGAGTTGGTTGATGCCACAATGTATCGTTAGATGATTGGTTCCTTGATGTACCTGATGAATACAAGACTAGATATTTGCTTTGCTGTGAATAGATTGAGACATGTTCACTTGATGGTTGCAAAGCATGCAGTGAGGTACCTGAAGGGTACAGTTGAGTATGGGCTCAAGTATGAAGTGAATCAGAAGACTAACCTGGAGGGTTATATGGATTTGGATTGGGCAGGTAGTGCCATTGATCAGAAGAGCACTTCGAGGTGCTACTTCAGTATGTGATTAGGTGTGATCTCTTGTTTTAGTAGGAAGGAGTCCTGCATGGCACTAAGAACATCCGAGGCAAAATATGTTGCCACTTTCTTGACTATCTGGGAGGTAGTATGTTTCTTTTGAAAACTACTATTTGATTTTATTGATCTGACTTGAATTTTTGTATGATGTAGAGAGGATCAGTGAAGCTCCAATATGTGATCTAGATCGAGATCTCTCAAAAGAGAGAGTTGTAGCATAGCCAATGAGACAGGTTTCTGAGCATAAAATACTAGCGAAGCTCGTAGGTTGCTCAGATGTAAACGGTCTTGTAGGTTGTCATCAAATGTAATCAATCCTGACGAATATCATAGGGTATCCTTGGATGTAATCAGCCCTGATGTGATTCTATCCTAGAAATGGATAGAATGAAGTTCGAGTACTTTAGGGAGAAGCTTGGCTTTCTCTAGATCGAGGTTCCCTATAAGGGGAAGTGATGAGTATGTGTGCCATTCTGACATGGTGGTAGGCTGGGCCTCCCATGATCAGATGTAAGTGCAGAGATATTCTGATGTGATTATGGGATGTGTTCCCACATGATCAGTGCAGAGACATTTTGATGTGATTGTGGGATGTGTTCCCACATGATCAGTGTAGAGCCATTCTGATGTGATTATGGGGTGTGTTCCCACATGATCAGTGCAGATAAATTTTGATGTGATTGTAGGATGTTTTCCCACATGATCAATGTAGAGCCATTCTGATGTGATTATGGGATGTGTTCCCACATGATCAGATATAAGTGCAGATCCATTCTGATGTGATTGCGGGATGTGTTACCACATGATCAGATGTAAGTGTAGAGCCTTTTTGACAAGATGAGGTCAGATGTAAGTGCAAATCCTTTTTGACAAGATGAGGTTGGATGTAAGTGTAGAGCCTTTCTGACAAGATGTGGTCGGATGTAAGTGCAGAGCCTTTCTGACAAGATGAGGTCGGATGTAAGTGCAGATCCTTTCTGACAAGATGAGGTTGGATGTGAGTGTTGGTCCTTTTTGACATGGGTTTTGGATGTGTTCCTCCCATGGTCATATGTGAGTGTTGTTCGTACCTTTCTGACATGGTTCTTGGATGTGTTCCTCCCATGGTCAGATGTAAGTGCTGAGTGGTCCTTTCTGACATGGTTCATTCCATGGTCAGATATAAGTACTGAATACAATGAAGACCTACTTGGAGGCTAGGCCTACAACTAACATGAAAAAGGGTTGGCTCTGTAGAACTTCCTATGACGAGAAGAATTGAGAGATAGCACCATTTGATTGATATAGCAGAAGAAGTGATGTCGATGATGATCCAGACTTGATGTTGATCTAGTGATGATCCAGACTTGATGTTGATCCAGTGATGATCCAAAATTTATGTTGATCCAATGATGATCTAGATTTGATGTTGATCCAGTGATGATCCATACTTCATGTTGATCCAATGATGATCTAGAGAAGAAGACTTGTGTTGATGAATTGTGTCAAGAGAATACCTTCCTAGTTAAGAGGAAGTGTTGATGTATTTGTAACTTTGGAATGTATTTACTTGTATATCTTATATTGTACCACGATATTCCTATCATGAGAGTTATGAATATAATAAATTCATGTAAGGTCAATGAGGTTAAGCCTCTGTTGTAAGTTGGGGCAATATTCCCCACAATTGAGTTAAGGTTAACCCTCCTTGTTTATCGGAGGGTAAAGTACCCATAGTTGTGGGGAACTAGGGTTATTAGACTCTCCTAGAGAAGTCGGCCCTGGTAAGTAATTGTTAAGTGAGGCCGACTTGTTGGAGTGGAAATAAAGTGAATGGAATAATATAAATAGAAGTGAGGCTCTCCTCATTTCTACACACAACACACACACTCACTCAACTAAGGCAAATGAGTGATAGAGGAAGTGCTAACACAAGTGAGAGATATCAGCTATTGAAGATCATCTTTATGTTTTTGAGTTTTACTTTTGCTATTGGTGCTCATTCTATCTCTGAGGAAGTTGCGGGGTTTTCTCCTTTATGGTTTCCCCGAGGAGAACCTTTGTGTCTCTTATCTCTTATGATTATTACTGTGCATGTTATTCTCTCAGATAAGATCCTAAGATCATATTGCTTAAATGATAAAAATATAACATCTATTCCCAATATTTAAAACACAATAATCACCACATACAAACACAAAACAAGGGATTTCAAACTTTAACACAGTCAAAGCATCTATGAACCCAGGATCAGATCCTCTAAATACAAGATAAAATACTCAACACATTACAGTTTGCGTTATTCACGTAGGCTTTAGCCCTTATAGGTTGTGTGTAAATTATTAAAACGCCACATGTAAACTATATAACAGAGCTACGCTCTTTCCCTGAAAACCAAATACATAAAAATGATTTGTTTCCACAAAAGTAAATTACATCTACACAAGCTGTGTTACCAGCACAATGAGTTGGCCAAGTGCTTACGGCTTCTCGTAGAAAGACGACTGGATCGTAAATCAAACAGAGCTACTTTTTCATCAACCAAACACATCCTTTAAAAACCACATTGTCTTCACCATTTGTATCCCTTATCAATCCATGGCATCGTTTGTGCAATGGCACTGTTAAATTTTAAAGAAACACATTACAAATTTATAAATCTATTTACAAAACATATAGAAAATCCCATTAAGAGTTATTTAAAACCAAAATCCATTTCATAGTAAATGGTAAACCAAACACACAGAGCCGAGTCTCTTTTAACTAGTCACAATATCAAATTTACAATTACAGATCCATGCAAAGGCTTTACACAGTCGCATTTACATAATGACCAACATGAATTGAGTACACCCCAACATCCCATTAGAGGAAATTTCAACTCAAAATGGGCCTTTTAACGCTCATTCAAATTCCATGTCATCATGTGTTAGCCAATGATTTTTTTTTAAATTTGAAATACTGTATGGGTTTAAACTACTTTTTTTGTTCGTATTTTTGACATATCTCCCTATTTGTTTATTCAAATTTCAATCAGGAGAGATTTTTGGGTGAAGAATTAAATTCCACATCCAATGAGTACCCTTTCAACATACTTTTGATGGACCCCACTACCCCAAAAAAATAAATACCTAAAAAACATGATGGTGATGTCATCGTCACATTTTTCAGGTATTTCTTGTTTTCGGGGTATCAAGGTCCATCAAAAGTATGCCAAGTGGGTACTCGTTGGATGCAAAATTTAATTATGCATCCAACGATCTCTCTCGATCAAAATTTGAGTAAACAAACAGGGAGCTATGTTGAAAATATTAACAAAAAAGGTAGTTGTTTTCTTTTCTTCCTCCAAAATTAATAAATATTGTTTTATTATTTTAACTATTATTTTATTATTTTCCTTACGAGGCCCATGTTGAATTGAAATTTCATCTAATGAACTAAACAATGAGTAGTGAATGCATTACAACATATATCTCCCAGATCTAGTTTTGAAACCCTTTGAAAAACCCAGCAAGCTCAAACATATGGGTACAAGCCCATTTCCATTCGCGGGGCTTACCAGGAATGGTCACGCGGGAAACCCAACATCTATTCCTCCCCAAAACATAGAGTACCCATGCTATATTCACCTCTAACAACAAAAGCATAACTTAATCAGAAGTATGCCAGAACAATTGTAAACCAAACAAAAATCAAAGGTGCATTTATACCAATAGTGGCATACCTTCCCACAAGCTCAAGGTAAGCTAGTTCCTGGAGCATGAGACCTCCCTCCACACCAAAACACAAACCAAAGAAATGAGTTTGAAACCCTAACACAACGCATAAGGAAAGAAGCATGTGAAAACCAAGGTGCATTCAATGCGCAAACCTAGCCGCCACCTCCATACAAATTGAAACCCATAAGTCTATAGTGTGGTTTCACACTTCTTACCACCATAATAAACCCCATCACCATAGTTTGTATAACCCTCTCATAGTGCTATTTTCCTAGATATTTAGCCATAGTTTTGATGGCATAACATATTCCATAACATAAACCTCTCCACTTTAAAGTTTAAATCATAAAATTTTTATAAGCAAGGTTTTAAACCTTAACCCCCATAGTTGTTACAAACATGAAGGCATATAATATAACCCTTTTTACCATAGTTATAAGGTATAGGCTAGGATTAGGACCCTGTGTCTTCTTTTAGCTTTAGAGCACAGGAAGAGTGTTGTATAGGTTCCAATAGTTGTAGATGTTAGGACTCAGTTCCATTATGTCTGCAAGCCTTGGCTCGTAGGAAAAGTCACCTGCAGAAGAATATAAACACATGCATTAGTTCATGATGAATTAATTAAAACCCATAGTATAGGAAACTTACTTTTATGAGTGGAAATTTAATGGAAAAAACCTCGCCACTCCACCCCTTGACATACATAGTTAATTCAGCCTCTTCATCATAAATAGATTAATAACTAAATACACGTAATACAAAATCAAGAGATAAACATAATAAGATCAGCAGTAGCAATAAAATAAGATAAACATATAAGTAAACCATAAGTGCATCAAAATATAGAATAGCAATGTGTCAAACTCATCATCATAGAGGAAACACATAAAGGAAAAAACAAATTGAACTTAGGCTTAGTTCTTCAAACAAGTTTTTATTCCACAGTAAAAATGAAGATGTCCTTAAGATCTAGGAGTTTTATTAGCCTACGAATTTTATTTATTTATTTATGGATTTTAGGGACATTACAAGTGGTATGAGAGCCTAGATTCAAACACTAAGAGACCTAATGGGCGCTACCAAAAATTCGTTGCAAAAATAAACATTTCAAAACTGTATTTGAAATTTTGTGAACTAACATGAAATTATTTGTTACTAAATGTTTTAATTGCATGATTAAAGAAGAGTCCAAATCATGAATGTAAAAGAGGATAACAACCAACAAGGAAATTTGAAAATCCCCCAAATGGGAAGGATAACTGGTGGTTGAATTAAATTATGATCTACTGGATACATACAAATTATGCAAGAAAATTTACAAAGTCTCAAGGATTATAATAAGAATGAGATAAAATAGAAGAAACAAATCAATGAAGCTTTACAACAGGACATGCCGAGAGTAAACCCTCATGGATAATATTCCCATTCAACCATTAAATATAAAGAATATTTTCATCGTAAATGGGTCAGTAGCCCAAATGAAGAGGAAAAAGAAGAACACGCACTTGAGCTTCCAGAAAAACATTATCATAGTCTTTCGAGTGATACTTCACTTTCTCCTTGCAAAAAGAGGAAGAAAAATGATGACACCCTCGAAGGAGAATTTCGAAAGATAAAATCCCCAACCTATGAAGGAGAGATGAATACCAAGGAGAAGGCTGAAGAATGGCTTCTAGGTATGAGAAAATACTTCTGATTACACAAATAATCTAGTGAAATGAAATCCCATCTAGCCATCTATACTAGAAATGGAAAAACAACTAGATGGTCATGAGACCTAAAACATACCAAAAAGGACGAGGTAAAAGAAATCAGATGGAGTAATTTTTCGCATAATATTTCAGGAGGAATACATGTCTGAGAGATTATTTGACAGAAAAGTGAAATAATTTCATGGTTTAAGGATGTGTTTCGTGACGATGGATGCCTTCATTAACATATTTTTGGATCTCTTACATTACATGCCTTACATAAATGACAAAAAAGTGAAGATACAACAATTTTTGGGATGTCTTCCTCCCAATTTTTGAGAGATAATTGAGTTTGACATGGCCAAAAATCTAGATATTACCTTACACAAAGCTAGGATTTGCTCTAATAATCGACAACTAATGCAAGAAAACATAAAAAAAAGTCGAGACAGGTCTAGGACTTTCTCGAACAACCACAAAACTGGTTTTAAACCACCTCCTTACTGAAAACAGAACAACAGTTTCCCAACAAATAGAAACTTTAACAAGACAGGTGCAAAGCCAAAAAAAATTTGCACCAAATACCAATAGACCTATAGTAGACGAAGGAGCCAATGCTGCCCCGGTGCAAGTTAACTGTTGGAAATTCCAAGGACCCCACTATGTCAAAGATTAACCAAACAAAACTGGTGGAGTCTTGAACAATCTATAGGAAGACCAGATGGTAGAGGACATAGCTAGCACACTGAGGATTTATGTAGCATTGGATGGATGATAAGTAGACCATCAGGCCACAATGGTCGAAATAGAAGGTAAGGTTTCAAACAGTTCTATTTCAATTTTGATTGATCTCGATGCTTACTGAAGCTATGTATCACCTAAAATTGTTGAAACATGTAAACTAGACAGGGTTAAAAATGAGAAACCATGGCTGGTACAATTAGCCACTGGTACGAAAAGAAAGGTTTCAGAAATAGTATGAGACCGTGAGGTTAAATTGAATGGTTTTCTAGCTAAGATATATTTTAATATTTTACCCCTAGGATCGTACGATGTATTTATCAGCATGGACCAGTTGGAACAACACCATATCATGATAGATTGTCTAAACAAGTCAATATTGTGCACAGATAGCCAAGGGAATCAGACAAAGATTCAATGCATACCTAAGAAGGTTTCTGTTAGACAGGTATCCACTTTACAGGAAAAGACATGCATTAGGAAAGGATAAAAAAATTTTGGGGTAAACATTCAGGATGTAAAAGATAAGAGAGAACAACACATCGAGGAATTTTTGGTTCTCGTAGACTTTAAGGATGTATTTATCGAGGAAATAACAAGATTACCACCAAAATGGGACTTATAATTTTCCATAGAAATGACACCAGGGTCAGTACCACCTTCCAAAGCCCCATACCGCATGAGCGCACCAGAATTGGAGGAGCTCAAATTGTAGTTACAAGAGTTGATTGAGAAAGGATATATCCGACCTAGTGTATCCCCTAGGGGAGCACCTATACTCTTCATAAAGAATAAAAATGGTACGATGCGAATGCGCATCGATTACCGCCAAATTAACAAGATGATCATCAAGAACCATTACCCACTCCCTAGGATTGATGACTTGTTCGATCAAGTTGGAGGATCAAAGATCTTTTCAAATATAGACCTGCAGTCTAGATACAATCAGGTACAAATCAGTGATGAATATATACATAAAACAACCTTTCAAACGTGATACAACCACTATGATTTTGTAGTAATACCTTTTGGTTTGGCCATTCCACCGACAAATTTTATGTGCATGATGAATAATATCTTCAGTAAATACCTAGATAAGTTTGTATTGATATTTATAGATGACATCCTAGTTTACTCGAAGAGTAAAGAGGAACATGATGAGAATCTTTGCATAGTACTACTGGTGTTATGGAAACACCAACTTTAAGCTAAGTTTAGTAAATGTGATTTTTACAAACCATAGATACAGTACCTAGGTAACATCATTTCAGAGAAGGGGATATTCGTTGACCCAGAAAAGATTAAAGCAATAGTGGATTGGCCTACCCCTACCTGTTTTATAAACGTTAGGTATTTTTTGGGATTAGTAGGTTACTATCGAAAGTTTATTAAGCAATTTTTTAGGATTGCATGTCCAATGACCTCCTTACAAAAGAAGGAAAATGAGTTTTTATGGAAGACCAAGTGTGAGGAAAGTTCTCAAAAGCTTAAACAAATTTTGACTACTGCACCCATACTACGAATTACAGAACTCGATGGGGATTTCGTTGTTTGCAAAGATGTGAGAAAGGAAGGAATCAGAGGATTCCTCATGCAGGATGATTGCGTGATCTATTACAAGTCACAGAAATTAAAGGAACACAAACAAATTATCCCACCTACGAGCATGAGCTAGAATCCATTATCCACACTGTGAAGATGTGGAGGCACTACCTCATGGGGAAGAAGTTTCTTCTGAAGACAGACAACATGAGTCTGATATATTTGTTGGATGAGCCAGATCTAAATGCAAGGCAGGACAAATGGTTGGCCTTCCTTAGAAAGTACCATTTTGAATTAAAACATATAAAGGGAAAGGAGAACAAAATCGTTGATGCTTTAAATCAACAAGCTCATATGTTATATCAGGTAACTTTAAGAAAAACTTATTCAAATTTGCACGATAGGATCAGAACGAGAAACAGAGTTGATTTTTTCTATTTTGAAATCATCCAGAATATTCAAGAGGATGGGTTGTTTCAACAACCAAACGATATAAGGTAGACAAGATCAGACTATTATGGTACAAAGAGAAATCCTCATGGAGTTCCACCAGAAACCCAACTCGGGGCATCCAGGATATCAAAAGATGATATCAGCAGTAAAGAAACACTTTTTTCTGGCCTAAGTTAAAGGCTGACATAGCGTTATTTGTCACAAAATGTCAAGAATGTCAGCTAGTCAAAGATGAGCACCAACATACTTCAGGATTACTACATCCGTTACCCATTCCAGAATGGAATGGGAGATCATTGGCATGTATTTTATTACGGGTATTCCTTGTAGTGGTTGACAATTTATCTAAAGCAACAAACTTTATCCCAGTTAATTCAACCTACAAGGAAGTTCACATTGCCGATAGTTTCTTAAAGGAGATATTAAGATTTCATGGGATACCCAAGGAAATCATCTTGGATCGATACATGAATTTTACCAATAACTTTTGGAGATTTTATTCTCTAGTTTAGAGACATATTTAAATTTTAGCACTTCTTACCATCGAAAAAAAGACAGGAATACTGAATGGGTAGACCAGATTTTGGAAGACATGCTTAGAATGCATGTTATGAACAATCCCACCAAGTTGGTGGATTATCTGTACCTCGTAGAGTTTTCATATAACAGTGAATACCAAACCTCCGCCTAGATGATCCCCTTTGAGGTACTCTATGGTTGGAAGTGTAGAACACCAGTTACTTGAGATAGCCCGACGGACTGGCTCATGTTAGGGCCAGACTTACTAAAGGACTTCGAATAGTTAGTCACCAAAGTACAACAAAATCTTAAAGAAGCGCAAGACCTACATAAGAGTTACACGGATAAGAAAATGAAATATAAATAGTATCAGATCGATGAACATGTTTACTTAAAATTAAAAACAAAGAGAAGCTCATTGAGCTTGGGAGTATGCATAAAGTTGGAACCAAGATTTTGTACATCCTTTGAGATACTAGCCAAGAGAACATCAGTGGCATATGAGTTAGCTTTACCTGCTCACATTGTTAGAATCGTTGTTCCATTTAGATCATCAAGCAATGAATGTAATCAGATTCTTAATTATTATGCAGTGAAAAGGAATGAATGATACAAACTGAAAAAATCAAATCTCGCAAGAAATAGACAAGTATTTCTTAGATAATTACAATATTATCTTTATTAAAGAATCTGCTATTACAATAGTGTTACTTAAGGATAAATTCGAATTATTATGGATGAACTCAATTCTGCCAACTCACTCTAACTATATATGATTGCGTGGATAACTAAAGATGTCTAAATCACTATCAGAGTCCAAGTGGTTAACTCCATATGTCTAATTCAGTGAATCCATCAGTTATAATCTGTTAAACCAGTCTAATTGCAGTTGTAGGTGAGAAGAAGGTGAGAACTAGCGCCTTCCCACATGCATCCATGCATAAGTAGAGTTAACTGAATTGGAGTAGAACTAACTGAATGTAACTGAAGATTAACTAAGCTTATTTAGTTACCAAATCCCAACAACTGAAGGATGTTGGCTTTGGGACTCCTAGTGGCTCCTAAAATTGTAAGGATTATCCTAGGAGGTTCCTAAATGGATGCATGCAAGTGCGGTTAGTCTTAGTTAGCCTCTATCGGTGTTCCCCATACTCTAGTTACTGGTACATGTGGCCCCAAGTGGACCCAATGGTACTAGTTGACCCAAATAAAAGAATCATAAGTTAGGTTAAAATAATATAATAGACAGTTTGGTCAAGGGAGGATTATAAATCCTAACACCCCATGTGAATCCTAATTTGGGCAACTGTGGGACCTAACAATAAGGCGAAAAGTCACCCATATACAATCTAAAAGATAAAAAAAGATATTGCTTAATAAATCGAGGAAATAGGGGAAAACATCATGGGAAACCCCCCCATCAATATAAGAAGGAAACATGAAAATAAAAGCTATCTTTAGAAGAAAGAAGCTTCCTCCTTAGAAAAATAAATTCTCAAAACACTGCTGCAAATTTGCAACTCGATGCAATAATATGGTTCTTCTGTGCAACAAAACCCTAAAGTTATTCATGTGAACCTCTCAATGTCCTTCTTAACCAATGAATGTGTGTGTCTCTTCTGGATGGAAGAGGTGGAGAATGATAAAATATTTCCTTCTGTGGGCCAAGTGGTTGATTATTTGCTATAATCAATTAGAACCATCATGGAATTTTTTTGCACCACTCTGCAGTGAGCGAATATGTGAGAGAGAGTGCAACATACTAATTTTGATAATGGGACCTAGTTCTCCTTATGTCTTCTGGATTCCCAGCACCATCCATAGCTGCATCAATGATATTTTGAGCCCATCTAGGCTTAGGCATTTGGTTTGGAATGGATGTTGGATATGGATCTAGAATATCATGAGGTTCAGCCTCAATAACAGAATCATGCTGGTCTTCATCCTCTTCATATGAATCTAAAACATGTAACAAATCATCGTCATAAAAAATGGGAGGAAGTGTGTTTATACATTCTTGTCCTTTGGCTGGCGGTCTATCACATGATTGATCTTCTTAAAATTGAACACTTTGCTCAAAGAATCATTTCCTAGTTGCAACCTCCATCAAGTTGCATTCTTTTCCATATTCTGCATATCCCAGCTGAATGCATTAGCTACTTTGGGCTTCGAAGGCCTTCCTTTTGTTAAGTGGTATTCTGGCCCAAGCTTTGGAACCAAAAAATCTCAAATGAGAGACATTAGGATTATTCCCATGCAATGCTTCGAATGGAGTGGCCCCAACCACTGATTTATGCGGCACTCTATTTTGCAAATATGAAGCACAATTTATAGCTTCTACCCACTCACTAAGGGAGAAATAATCCATAGAAAATAAACTCACCAAGGGATAAATAATCCATATAAATTAAAGAGGAATTCTTATGCTTCATGGATAAATTTCGATTTTCTGGAGGGTCTTCCACGATGACCAATATTGCAATAGAATGGACATCTGACTTTGTTGATTTTTCATTTATGTATGAAAAATACACTAATTATGACACTTCCATGACTCAAAAAGAATTCAAACAATTGATAGGAAACAAAATTCACATTCAATATGGGAAGGGAGAGCATATTGTTGGCCAAAGAAGATGACAAAAACAATAACTACGATGGTTGCTGCTAGTAGAAATTTCTTGGATTAGATATGTTTCTTAATCATTTGTAGATTGAAATTAGAATGTATGATTCATTACAAGATGTCAAGCCACCATTGAAATTGAGTATGCCCAACCCGTTAGTTGTTCCTCCCATTCATTAGCTATGGCTTCTTGCACTAACCTATATGGATCGAGAGCTCTAAATGTCAAGGAGGCCTAAGCATAACTCTTTTCATGTCATCATTGGACCTCTAAATTTTAAGTTATGTCTTGCCTCAGATGTAGCATAGAAATTCAAGACGCGATTTATGTAATCCTTCTAAATGCAAAAAGTAGTCCAGTTTGACGAAGGATGCTCCATTCTCAATACAAACACATTGTTTCAACAACAATCTAAAATCTAAAACATAATACAAACCATCTAGTTGGTGTTAGGAGCACCTCTCAGCTATCCCCCATTAGAGCCCATGCGCTTACACCTTAGATCGCCCAGGATTAAGACTTTTTCCACCTCATGATCCAATGGTGAATGCATTCATTTTGATTGGAGATTTTTGCTGCCAGAATCTCCATTACTTTGGTTCTCTTAGCAATGTGAATATGTGGCTAATTTTCCTCTCATGATAGAGGCATTCACCAATGATCCTAACTTCAGGGGGAATATGGTCTAAATTAGGAGGAATAAGTCATAAAATTATTAAATGGAGAGGCCACCCTCTCCCATTCATCATAAAACCATTAATGGAGTGGCCACCCTCTCCCATCCATGGTATTTGATAACCCATGGTTTTTTTCCATGGTATGGCTTCAAGGCACATCGTACCTCTCTCATCCATGGTATTTGACAACCCATGGTTTTGTCCCATGGTATGAACCCAAGGCACATTGTAGTAATGTTATAAAAAGGCCCTATGCCTTCTCATTAAAGAACTCAAGGATTTTTGGAATCCTACATTTATCTTATTCTATTGAGTTATTGGGTTATTGGTTTTGAGTGTTTTTCCTAGTATAGTTTGACAGGTGAGGCTCAAAGAAACCTATTTGAGCATCACTCCTCCATGTTCCCTATATAATCTATGTTTCTCTGTCTAGGATATTCACATCCTAGATATCGCTAATGTGCCTTTCTCACAGCTGGTCCATTATGCTATCTCTTCTCAATCTTATTATTCAAGCCTCAGGGTCTCAGCCCCCAAGATCCAGATCATTGGCATTAGAGTAGGTATGCTATCCATGGGAATGAAGTTTTGAAGTAGTTCAGGTTAAAAGATCTGCAATAATTTCAATCCTCTTTTTAGAACTATCGAAGGAATTTGTTGGGCCAAACATTGTAAGCATCATAGTTGGTTCTCAAGAACTACAAGGTTTTCTACCCTTGGGTTTTTTATGTCCCTTACCATGAGAACCATACATGGATCCACTACATCCATCGGTATGCAATAATTTTGTAGGGTGTCCATGCTTCCCACGGAGGTTTCGGGACCTGTACAATATCCCACGCTACTCTACAAACCCTTGGAACCCTTTGTGTCCCTCTACACTCTAGGATCAAGCATTGCTTCATCCTCATATGGTCATGGAACAAATTAAAATCCTTTTTTCATGCATATTGGAGCTTGGGTAATTTCATTCCAACCCTTTCTCAAACTATTTGTTGTTGTATGACTAGCATAGAAGGCCAATGATAAATGGATTGAAGGTTAACATGTATCTGCAAGCTTCAAACTGATGTTGTGACTTACACAGAGAGCTTCATAGAATCTTCCATAGCTCATTGGAAATATATTTTCATTATCTAAAATTGATAATTTTCTTTTTTTCATTTACCTTCCCAGTTCTTGATTTTTTTCACATAATCATTTTCTTGTTATTGTTGTACTTAATTTTATTGCAGAGATCATAAATAAATGGATTAGATTTTACGTATAAAACCTTCAAATATAATCTTTGAAACCATAATTTTTAAATATAACATCAAATTATATCTATATTTCAACAATTTTAACCCTAAATATAAAGTAATCATCCCATGAGTAACACTGAGGGTGGAGTCATTCTACGGATTTCCATGTTCACAAGTAGAGAAAAGAGAGTTGTCTTGGAAGTGGATGAAGGGAAGATGAGAGAGAGTTATGCGATAGTCAAATTGAGTTATTGTGTGGTAAGAATTTTTCTTTTCTTTTATTTGGAGCAGTGATACACTACCTTTGGGAATCCACACCTTTTTCTTTGATGAAATACCTACGACAGGGTTTACTACAAACTTACAAGTCTTCACACTTGACTGCAACAGACTTCTACTGGGACATACAAGTATTCACACTTGACTGCGAAATACTTCAATGAGACATGACTCAAATTTCACTTACTGTCGACAAACCTTTTACGAAATTTTAACCCGACACACTTTTACCTAGAGAGGCACCCACTTGACTTCGACGATCTTTTAAGGTGGCACACTTTCAGGTACAACCAACTCCCAGTTCGACATGGCCACATTTAATGGAACTTTATAAAAGGATATTTATTTGTCAATTAACTTATAATATGAAAAATGCTTTTCACCACTTTGTAACTTGGGATAAACCTCAACATAACTTTATTGCAACACGCCTAGGTTAAAACTTAAACTTTTACATGGTGAAATATTTGTGGATTAGTTATGTCTTTAACATATATTAAGTGTAAATAACATTCACACAAGTAATTCTTGAGAGGATGTGCAACATAAATAAGACACGCATTCAACCATAAACTATGAGTTTATATATTATCGCGACATAAAAAATAACTACAACAACATTTACATACATGGAAATTTACTTGGATGTTTCATCTTTTAGAGAGCTTGGGCTCTCAACACCATTTCCAAAACATGATATTGAGCTCTCGAACTCTTCTCATATTTTTTCTACTTCTCCTCTCCATATTACTATGTTATTCTCCCAGAGACTCTTCTCCTCTCTATTTCCTCTCTCTTTGTCTCTCATTATTTTTCTTCTACATATAGAAAGACTAAATTTTTTCTTCTCTTGGAATCTGCCGACTAACATTAAAGACTGCAATTAATTTCTATCTAAAAAATTGACTTCAAAAATACAATTCGGTTGCTTAAATATGGCGAGACGTGAACTCCACAACTTGACGGTTTGACTAATATAAAATGTAATTCTATGGACTATGAGTGAATAGGGTGAGATGTGATGCAGATATTCTTGTAATTAATATTTCCAACACTCCCCCTTAATTATGAGCGGATATGACTCATTAAACACAATTTTACAAAACGTTTCAAAGATGGAACTTGTTTTGTACAAGACAAAATTCACTAATCAGAACTTGCCACTCCTAAATAGCTTCGTAGATACTGAAACATATCCCTTGGAAATGGTTTTGTAGAGATGTCTTCAAACTGATCTTCAAACTTGCAAAATTATACACAAATATCTTTGTTTTTCACAAATTCTCTTATGAAGTGATACCTTCTGTCGATGTGCTTGGTTCTCTTGTTGAACACTTAATTATTCAATAATGCAATGGATGAATTGTTGTCGCAATAAATGGTTTTTGGTTCTTCTTGGTTCTCCAACAAGTATCTTAACATTGTATATATCAAAACAACTTGACATGCAGCGATTGTAGCTGATACATACTCTAATTCTATTGAAGATAGGGTTACAATGGGTTTTTTATTCAAATCCCATGACACAACACCTGTACAAAAATTAAATGTGTACCCATATGTTCTTTTCCTGACATCTATATTGTCTGCATTGTCACTTTCAGTGCATCCAATAAGTTTGAAATTTCTTGAGGTTGAATACATAATGCCAAGGTCCTTTCTGCCACTTACATACCTCATAATTATCTTATCTGCTTTCCAATGAGCATCTTTTGGTGACTCCATGAATCTTGAGATAATAATTACTCCATACATGATGTCTTCTCTTGTTGGAATTAAATACATAATGATACTCACCATCCTTTTAAACACTATATGATCTATAGTTGATCCATCATCATCCTTGCTCAAATTTAAACCTATTATTACTGGTGTTGGGGTTATCTTGCAATTAGACACATTTAAATATTTTTAAAACTTCTTTTGCATACTTCGACTATGATATAAATATACCACTTTCAGATTGATGGACTTCAATGACCAGAAAAAACATCGTAAGCTGCAAATAAATCATTTCAAATTCACTTTCCATGACTATTCTAAAATCCTTTCTACCAAAATTTCGAGTAAATATTAAATCATCTACATACATATAGAAAATTAACATGTTACCTTTTTCATTAACTATTTTGTACAATGTCGGTTCCCTTTCACTTCTGTGAAATCCATTCTAGATGAGATAGAAATCAATGCAACTATACAAAGCTCTAGGATCTTGCTTCAAACCATAGAGCTCCTTTTTCAACATGTATACTTCAATCTATGGTCCTAGAACTTCATAGTATTGTGTTTGTACCAAATACACTTCATCCTCCAAATAGCCATACAAAAATGCATATTTAACATCCATTTGATAAACATGCCATTTGCTTTATGCAGCAATGGCCAAAATTGTTCTGATTGTGTCCATGCGTGCGACTATGATACCCCCTAAATTAATAATTATTAATTATGCTGGAAAATACTTTGATTATTATTTTATTATTCTTTGACAGAAAATTCAAGAATAGAACATTTTGTAATAAAGCATTCGTTATTAATAAAAGATACCAAAGGAAAACAAAATTTGAAGTAATTGTCGAAAGAGTGTTCGCTGACTCACAAGAGGGAAATCAAGTGGCAAAGACCACCGAGTGAGAACATGAAATGTAGGAGGAATCATCCCCAAAAATCAGGTCTGCACTCTTAGTTGATTTTCTAATGAGCAGGAGGCTCATAAATGACCAAGTCCTAGGAAAAATACTATTTTATAGTATTCCCATGAGCAACATGAGGCTAGCATTGGACGAGGATTAACAGCTGTGTATTGCAAGAGATTGTGCATTAAGATATTTTTCTCTTCTCATTCACCGAACAGGCTCGGGGGTTCTGGAGCAAGTAAGTTGGATGCTCTGGGAGTTAGGAACAACTTCTCCAATTTTGTTTTCCCAGCTTTGGTGCCAGGTTCCTACTATGTTTTTCTTATTACTAATTCTAGTTACATTAGGATGTGTATGTGAAATGTTTATGTGAATTTACATCTCTAGGTAGTAGGACTAGGCATTTCTATAGAGCAAATATCCTTGTTTCTCTTAAGTATATTAGATCTGAAGTATATTGTTGAAGTTGGTAGAACAGGTTGTTGTTGATATAGTTTTGAATCGAATACTTGAATAATTTACAATTCGTGATTCTATAGATAATAGATTGAATCCTCAGTTTATTTTTGAAAATGTATTGTGTATTCATACTTTTAACTTAAATTTGTCTGTTCATATCGTTTCCACTAAACCTAATTATGCTTTTTGAATGTGGATTGAATCTGTAATGTTTTTATAATCGAGATCTGTCTGCAGAGAGCATAGAGCAGAGAGTGTGTTATTTATGACCGGTTAATTGAATAAAGAACATAGTTCTACTCTACAAGTGTTTGGATCATTTAATATCTTTTTTTTGTTAACAAGAAGTATATATTTCCAGTCCTCTATGTGTATATGTGTAACTTGAAATTAAATTGAGATGTATGAGATCGAATATGTCCGTGTGAAGCGTTACAGAAGGAATTGATCGTTTCACTAATCAATTCAGCGAACATTATTGAAAGTTAAAGAACTTGTATCTTCGATAGATTTACAGTTGAAATCAAATTTCACAAACCGAAAGTGTGCCTGAGTTAATCCTAAACAAATCGTCATACATTATGCGGTGGAGATCAACCTGGGAGAAGATCGACGACGATAAGGACATTTCGCTGGAGAAAGAGAGAGGATTATATAGGAGGGGTCCAGTTGTGAAATAAGAAGTGATCGCTGGAATTTAAGATCGAGATCTACAATAGAGATCAATCATAAAATAGATTGACGGTCCACAAAGATGTTGCTGGGAGAAGTTGCAGGTTTTGAAAAACTTTTGATGTGCACAAAATATCTATGGAATACACTTCATATTTTTGAGGTCCATCACTGATTTGGTGGGGACACTAATCGGACGATTAACAAGCCATTGTGTTGATTCACCAGCAAGTTGTTTAACAACAGAGAGTGAGAGAAAAATATTTATCCAAAGGAATTTTTTACAAGCTTGAGTTTTCCTGGGTGAGTTAGACATCAATCCACAAAGAATTAGATCAACGGTCGATATCTCATCCACAAGGAATATCAACGATTGTTAAAACTCATGGAGGTTTCATTATGGGATCGACAAAGAAGTGGATCAATGGTCGAGATTGAATCCGCAAAGAATTAGATCAATAGTCGAGACTTAAGCCAAAAGGATCAACGGTGTGGAAAGCATATATGGAATGCGGAACATGGAAAGTCAAGAATTAAGTAAACAAAATTTGAAATTTGTGAAGTATGATTTTCACATCAAATTAAGATTGTCGCCCAAGGTTGATACTGGAAGGATCAACGGTGCAGAAAGCATATACAGAATGCAGAATGAAAAAATTCAAGAATTAAGTTAATGGAACTTGAAGTTTTTGAAGTTCGATTTCCAGATCAAATTAAGATCGAAAATCAAGGTTGATTCCGCAAGGGTAAATGGTGTGGAAAGCATATACAGAATGTGGAAATTCAATAATTAAGTTAACAGAACTTTAATTTTCTGAAGTCTGATTTCCACATCAAATCAAGATCAATGGTCTAGGTTGATTCCGCAAGGAATCAATGGTGTAGAAGGTAAAATAATTATTTAACGAAATTTTGGAATTCACGTAGCCCGCATTGCGGAATGCGGAATTGGAACTACATATTGGTTCTTACGGAAGAATGGTAACTTATCTTTTGAGTTTTTGTTTGGAAATCTTTTTTTTGGGAAGGGGTTTTCTAAGGTTAAGGAGATGATGATCATTTCATATGAATAGGGTTATTCTTTAAACTCTCTATTTGTCTATAATTCCTCATAACAGATAGGTATTTTATTAATATGTTTGAAGCTATATGGTTATATAATTTTTTTCTGATTGAATTTTGAGGTATGTTACATATGGTATCAGCGCACGGTTTCAACGCTAGGACTGAATAGGCTCATCTCACTACTGCTACAGAAAAAAGAAAAAAAACTAACTCATGTTTATTTTGTCTTGAAAATTCTCTTATACACAACAAAGAGAAGTACAAATATATTTTGCAAGAAATATGGCAGATGCAGGAATGTTTGCAGAAGAGGAACGTCGCTCGCAACAACCTTTAAATAATGAAGAGGAAAATCTAAGGGATTGAGAGTTTTGGGTAGATACAAATGAAAGTCAGGACAATAAATATAAATTAAAAGGGACCATGGGTGAACTAAAGTCTGAATTAAGAAAGGTTAAGGAAGAAACGAGAGAATTCTGAAGGCTCAAGAAGAGCTGAACACTATCTTGTTAACAAAAATCCATAATGAAGAAAAAGATAAAAATAAGGATTTTGAACAGGAATTGCCTAAAAATTCACTGTACAATAAACGTAAGGGTGGGAAGCTGGAATTTTCCATACATAATGTTGACACTTCAAGTGAAGAGTCAGTTAAACATCACAGAAAATCTCAAGATTCAAGCAAAAGTAGTGACGAAAACAAAAAGAAGGAAAAAAGACCCTATGAGGAAATATATGGGGAGTTCAAGAAAATTAAACCACCCATGCTTAATTAGGAAATTGAGAAGTGAGAGGAGGCATAGGCCTGATTGTCTAGAATGAAAAAGTACTTCCATATATATATAATTACTCGGATGCGTTGAAAGAAAAAATTGCCATTTATAATATGACCGAAAATACAGATATATGGTGGCAAGACATAAAGAAAGTTAAGGGTATAAAATAAAGGTATGTAACTTGGAAAACTGTAACAATTAAAAAAAAAAAATTATCTGAACAATATTATGAAGAAAAATCCGAGTTTTATGAACTAAGGTTAGGGGCCATGACATTGAAATAACTCTGTAGTAAGTTCTTAAGATTACTTCCCTATGTCCCCTACATAATTCATGAGAATCCCAATATACAAAGGTTCCTTGGTTTCCTTCCCATCATGTTTAAAGAACATATTGGATATGATAATAAAAAGACACTAGAGGAAGAGATGAGGAAGGCCAACTTCTATTATGACCAAAACAATAATAAAAGAGAAAGTATAGCAGCTTGGAAAAATCAAAGGCCATAGAAATTTGGTTCTAAAATAAAACAAAATAAGTTCCATAAAAACATAAGAAATATTCATAGAGGGTATCAGGGTAACAATTACAAAGGTTTTAAAGCTCAAGATTCGGTGGTACCCTCAACTGTTCCTAATAAAAACCAAACACAAAAATAACTCTTAAAATGTTGGGAGTGTGGAGAGAAACACTACTTTAAAGACTGTCTAGCAAGGAAATAAAAGTTTAATGTTCATTCTATCCAGGAAGCAGTCATAGTTGGGGATATGGCGAGGATCATGCCCATAATTTGAGCTATACTAGAAAATTTGCAAGCAGACCACCATACTTCCATGGTGGAAATTGAATGTATGATAAAGAATCAACCTATCCCTATCTTAAGTAGTTGATTTATGCAATTTAGTACCTGAAAAATTTGATAAGTCATGGCTAGTATAGTTAGCCACAGGTATAAAAAGAAAGGTTACTAGTATTGTTAGAAATTGTAAGACAATGTTGAATGATTTCCTTAAACATGTGAATGTAAATATATTTCCTTTAGGATGTTATGATATCTTAATACGAATGGATTTGACTAAAGAGCATACATTTTTGCTAAATTGTTTTGATAAAACATTTACATGTATTGATAATAATGGAAATAATATAAAAGTGAAAGGAATTCCTAGGAAGGTAACCATCATATAAATCTCTTCTTTGCAAATGAAGAGATGAGTACGAAAATGATGTAAGGTATTCATAGTGTATATAATAAATGACAAGGAAAATTATATGAAAGAGAAACTAGAAGACATACCTGTTTTAAAGATGTTCGAATATATCTTTCCGGAAGAAGTCCCTGGACTTCCTCCAAAAAGGGATATAGAATTCACAATCCATTCAATACCTAGAGTGTTACGAGCATTGAAAGATCCATATCGAATGAGGATGATCAAACTCATGGAACTAAAATCAAAATTACAAGAACTAATTGGTAAAAAGTACATTCGACCAAGTGTGTCTCCCTGGGGAGAACCGGTCTTGCTTGTGAAAAAGAAGGATGGTACACTAATATTATGTATAGAATACATGAAAATAAATAAAATGACTTAAAAACCGATACCCACTTCCCCGGATACATGATCTCTTCGACTAGTTCCGTGGAGAAACTATCTTTTCAAAGATAGATTTAAGGTCGGGCTATTATCAAGTGTGAATAAAAGATGAAGATACTTTTAAAAAAACATTTAGGACCCGTTATATTCACTAGGAGTTTTTCATAATTCCATTTGGGTTGACGAACACACCTTGTGCATTCATGTGTTTAATGAATAGCATATTAAGTAGCTATCTGGATAAATTTGTGGTTGTATTCATTGACGACATATTAATCTACTATCAGAATTAACAAGAACATGAAGAACATCTGAAAATAGTTTTGCAAGTATTAAGAGAACAACAACTTTATGAAAAGTTCAGTAAGTGTGATTTTTTCAAAGAGATGATTTAGTACCTCAAACACGTAGTATCCAAGGATGGAATCTCAGTCGACCCAGATAAGGCAAAGGCCAACATGGAGTGGTTGGTTCCTAAAAATGTATTTGACATCATATCATTTATGGGAATCACTAGATACTATAGGAAGTTCATAGAAGGATTTTATAAGATTTCCTACCCCTTAACTTCCTTACAAAAGAAAGGAAAAAAGTTTGAGTGGAATAAAAGGTGCGAGGAGATTTTTAACAAACTAAAACACCAGTCAACAAACGCCCCGATATTAAAAATTTCTGATCCATTCAAGGATTTCGTCGTATGTATGGATGCTTGCAATGAAGGGTTAGGTGGAGTTTTAGTACAAGCCAATTATGTCGTAGCGTATGAATCCAGAAAACTAAAAGATCATGAGAAGAGTTATGCGACAAATGATCTATAACTTGCTGCCATATTTCACACCTTAAGAATGTGGCGACATTACTTAATTGGGAGAATTTTTTTACTTATGTTAGACAACATAAGCCTTAAATATTTATTTGATCAATATAATTTGAATGAAAGGCAAGCCAAATGGTCGTCCTATCTAAGCGAGTATGACTTTGACATAAAGCATATAAAGGGAAAGGAAAATAAAGTAGAATATGGTTTAAGTTGTCATGCAAATTCACTATGTGCAAGTAGCAGCTACGAATCTGATCTAGGAAATCATATTTTAAGTACTGGAAATTCTAATGGTGAATATCATAATTTAAAAGAAAATACTGTTAAAAATGAACAAGAACAAGTAAAAACAGACTTTAGCCTAAACCAATAAGGACTATTGTTGTATAAAGATAGGCTATATATACCGAACATAAGAGAAATTAAATTGACAGTCATGGATGAACTACATAAAATACCATACTCGGAGCATTCAGGGTATCAGAAAATGATTACCATGATCAGAAAGGAATTATTTTGGCAAAACATGAAAAAGGAAGTGGCCAAATACTTATCTTGCTTCCTTGAATCTCAACAAGTTAAAGCAGGGCATCAACATCCCGTAGGGTTGTTGCAGCTACTACCCATTCCATAATGGAAGTGGGAGACCGTCAGTATGGATTTCATCACCGGATTGCCCAATAATTTCAGACAACATGATTCCATCACGGTTGTGGTTGAAAAATTAAGTAAAGAAACTCGTTTTACACCTGTAAAATCTACCTACAAAGTTGTTAATATTGCATACATATTCATGAAATAAATATTTAGGTTACATGGCGTATCGAAGGTAATAGTCTCGGATAGAGATGCAAAGTTTATAGGTAACTTCTAGAAATCCTTATTTAAAGGTTTGGGTACTTAGTTAAATTTCAGTACTGCATATCATCCATAAATAGATGGGCAGACTCAAAAGGGTAAACTAAGTTCTAGAGGAAATGCTAAGAATGTATGTTATGGACGAACTAGGTAAGTGGGAAGACTACATAGACTTAATTGAATTTGCTTATAACAATAATTTAAAAGTTTCTACAGGTATGAGTCCATTTGAAATTTTATATGGGTGTAAGTGTAATAATCAAATCTCATGGAGAACCCCGGTTGATAGATTAATGTTAGGACCTGATTTATTAGAAGATATAGAACTAACCGTGAAACAAGTACAACAAAACTTGACGAATTCCCAAGACAGGCAGAAAAGTTATGCTGACTTAAAAAGAACTCCTAAAGAGTTCTAGGTGGGTGATCATGTATACATAAAGGTAAATCCCAAGAAAAGCACCTTGATACTGGGTAAGTATAAGAAATTGACACCCAGGTATTGTGGGACATTTGAAATTCTAGCTAAAGTGGGGCCGGCTACATACCAGTTATCCCTACCAGCGAATATTAAAGTACATAATGTGTTTCACGTTTCTATATTGAAGAGATATGTTCATGATGTTTCTCATGTGATTGATTGGAATGTAATCCAAGTGGAACCCGAGGGAGAGTTCCAAGTGGGACCAGAGGGCATTCTCAATAGGAGAGAAATTTTACTCTAGAACCATACCATCGGACAGGTAAAGGTGTAATTGAAGCACCTTAGTCTGGAAGAAGCTGCTTGGGAGATGGAAAGTAATATGTAGGAGGCATATCCAAACTTATTCCAAGAGGCTGACATGTATGAATAAAAAAAAAGTTATAACACTGAGGACAGTGTTATATTTTAAGGGGAGGGGTATGCAATACCCCCTAAATTAATTATTATTAATTCAGCTGGAAAATACTTTGATTATTATTTTATTATTCTTTGAAAAAAAAGAATAGAAAATTTTGTAATAAAACATTCCTTATTAATAAAATATGTTGAAGGAAAACAAAAGTAGAAGTAGTTGTTGAAAGAGTGTTCTCTAACCCACAAGAGGGAAATGTCAAGTGGCAGAGACCACTGATTGAGAACATGAGATGCACGAGGCATAATCCCTAAAAATCAGGCCCGCACTCTTAGTTGAGTTGCTAAAGAGTAGGAGGATCATAGATGACCAAGTCCTAGGAAAAATACTATTTAATAGTATGTCCATGAGCAGCATGAGGCTAGCATTGGACTGGGATTAACATTTGTGTAATGTAAGAGATGGCGCATTAAGATATTTTTCTCTTGTGGTTCAACGAACATGCTCGAGGGTTCTGGAGCAAGTAATTTGGATGTTCTTGGAGTTGGTTGGGAGGAATAGTGTCTCCGCTTTTGTTTTTCCAGCTTTGGTGTCAAGTTCCTACTCTGTTTTCCTTATGAATAATTCTAGTTACTGTAGGATGTGTAGGTGAAATGTTTATGTACAGTTACATCTCCAAGTAGTAGGATTGTCACGTCCCCTATAACACCCCAGTTTATACCCCGCTTGCATTAAAAATGTATATGATGTATATATTGTCATTAATCATTGTGTGGAGCTAAAGGAAAAATCCCCACCATCGATTTAGTGTTTTATGTTTCGACAATTAAAATCGTTGCCGATGATATTTTGTGCAAGCCGACACATTATAATTTTGGACATCATGTAATTATGAAATATAATTAAAAACCCACAAACAACTATGTCAATGCAACAAATAATGAGATGGGGGCATGATTTCCTAAGGATAAGGGGGGGAATATTTAACCTCTGAGCCAATGTGAACAATCCAAGTGTCAATAGGAGAACCCATCAACTACAAACCACCTTTTCTTGTCTTATTTACCAACCAATTAAATTCTCCAAGAGTTAATTGGGCAGTTATTTCCTTGGTGCTTGGGGAGTATGGGTAGCCACCAATACTTGCATGGTTGTTAGCCTTGACCACACATTTTCCCAAGGGGAAGGTTTTCATCTATTACCCTCACGTGGAAGAGAGAAGACACATACCACTCATGGACATGAGATTTTCCTCATGAACTTAGGAAGTTTATTTTTCCTCACGTAGGAGTACTATTTCCCCAGTCGTTTTTCTTTATTCTTTCAGGCACGTTTTTGTAGTCTGCTCCATTTTACCCATGCTCGAAAATTCGTTTCTGGTAATGATCAATGGTTGGGTTTCCTCCCCCATGATTTTGCTGCATTTCGCCATTGTTTCCAAGATGGAAATTGTTTTTGGGAATGCATCGTAGATTGGGAAGTAGACCACTATTTCTGAGTGAGTACTGAGCCATTTCACCCACGTGAAGCTATTTCTCAATTGGTGAAATTGATGTTGGTCCAAGGGATGATTTTTCTCAATTGACACTTTTGATTTTGGATCCCATGATGTTTTCCTTCAAGCTAGAACTTATGTGTTGTTGTGTATGCCTATTTTGTTTTGGTCTAAACTGATTTAGGAGTGGAAAGAGGGTCTGAACTAGCTTGATTAATCTAGTGTGAGAAGGAACCTCACAAATAGATCTAGGGGGATGGTTTTTCTTCTTTGCATACCCTGAATAACACTGGAAGGGAAGGCATGGCCTAAGGGAGTGTGTAGCAAAGAAGGGGATGATTCCTTTTGTTGGGTGTGTAGATGTTCTAGAATCCAGGCTAGATCTAGTGCTGGTGTCCAGAGCTCTGTGGTTGAGCTCACTAGCTTAGCAGTGAAACTTTCCAGCTCCTTTGCATCCTGATAAACCCAACTGTGTTGGATTGGATGAGTTTGTTGTATCCTTGGCTATGTGTGAGCCTTCAAGTGTTCCTTATTCCTTGGGGGGATAATTCCTAGCTAGGGGGTGGCAGTGTTGTTGAGAGATTGATGAGCACACTGGCCTATGGTTGGGTGGAATGTTGTAGCAACATAGCTGGTTGTGGGACGAGCTTCGCTTCCAAGATAAGTATTCTTGTGTTTGAAATATCTGTATTTACATTTTCTAATGAGTTAATATGAACATGTGAATGAATGGAATGGATTTGCTTCTACTATAGGTTCAATATTCATGCATATGTGTATGTTATTAGTTCAATGCATTTAATTTTATGTTCATGGGGCTAGTTTCCCAGATATAATAGCAGCATAGTTGCGTTCTCCCCCTAGTAGATGGGAGGGGACATGACAACATGCTATCAAAGACCATGTTGGAGCATGGGCCTTAATGGGCCATGTAGAGCAATGACATAGGCAATATTACCCTCTCGTCAGGAAGGGAAAAATGTGAAAGACATGAAAAATTTCAAAATTTTCCTAAGTGTTGGAAATATTTCATATATCGGCTCAGTTGGCTGAGTTCTGCTGATACAATGTCAGCTAAACTGGCTGAGTTGAGCTGATGACATGTTGATTCGATGAGAAAAAAAGAAAAAGAAAAAATATTGAAAAAAATTATAAGTGGTGAAAATTGGGTAAACTTAGTGAGTTTTCCAATGCATCTCGGATGTGTTTTTTCGATGTTGAGGAAAGAAGGAATAATTTTTCAGATGAGTTTTTTAATGCATCTCGAATGAGTTTTTTCGATGCATCTCAGATGAGTTTTTCGATGCATCTCAGATGAGTTTTTTCGATGCATCTCAGATGAGTTTTCCGATGCATATCGGATGAGTTTTTTCAATGCATCTCGGATGCGTTTTTCGATGCATCTTGGATGAGTTTTGCTGATGCCAAGGAAAGAAAGAAAAATTTTGAGAAATTTTTCCATGTCAAAATTCCATATCGGCAATAAAAGACGAGTTTTTCTGATGCATGTCGGGTGAACTCAGTAAGTTTTTACGATATGTTAGAAAAGTTGGATGAGCTTTTCGATCGGCAAGAAAAGGGAAAGTTTGTCGATACATCAGATTAACTCAACGAGTTTTGTTGACACATCAGAAGGAAACAACGAGTTCTTTTTATCGTAAAGAACTTATGAGTTTTGTCGACACATCGGAAGGGAAAAGGTGAGTCGAGCCGACATGCCGGAAAAATTCAGTGAGTTTTCTGATCGGGAGGAAAATCTGAGTTGCTCCAAAACAAATAATTTTAGCAGGTTTTCAGTGGGATTTCAACAGCCAGAAAGATGGAAAAATGGAAGCGATCTTATGCATTAGACCCCCTTAACCCCCATCGTCCCCCTGAGACAGTAGTTCTTTGTGAAAATAAATTTTTGTGTTTTGGAAAATTTGTCAATATGAGATTTTTCCAAATGAAGGTAAGTAACTATAAATTCTTGTGAATGTTATGCAGCTAACAAGTGTTTTTATTAACACATCTTGCAGAATCATAGTTACCTTCAAAGCAAATATTCCAGATAGTGCAGTTCGGTAAAGTTTTTTGTGGTTCAGCCATGAGAACCTTCATCATGAATGATGCATAGGATCCCTATGAGCACGAGGAAGATGTTATGGGAGAAAACATTCATGCCGGAAATGCTGAGACAGAGTCTAATGGGAGAATATTGCAAGAGACTCCCCCATATTTTGCAGCCACCATGAGAAGCCTAAGGGGGGAGATGCAAAGTTACAAGGAAGATAATGAAATATTTGTTAAGGTTCAAGAGGAGATGAATTATTTGAATGCAGACATGCTGCAAAGTTTGATAGACATCCAGAGGTATATGAACTTTGGGGATAGGATAACAAGGCCAGAAGGAAGTAACAACACTGCTAGAAGAAGAAAATGATCTCTTAGTGGGTCATCTGACTCTGAAGAATCCACTAGTGGTTAAAGTTCCTCTTCTCACAAGAATAAGAAAAAGAGGCGCTACCAAAACCATTCACTTGATGAATTTAAGAAGGCAAGGCTGCCTATTTTCAATGGTGAGATAAAGAATGGTCAAGAAGCTAATGCTTGGCTTCTGGGAATGAGAAAATATTTTGAAGTCCAAGACTACTCTAGAAATATGAAGGATAGGGTAGCCATCTTCAATTTTATTGGAAGAGCGTCCATATGGTGGGAGCTCTTCAGGAAAGTAAAGAATATCAATGAAAGGAAGATTGTATGGAAGAAGTTTAAGAAGTATTTTTGGCAGAAGTACCTCTCCGACATGTGCTATGACGACAAGATTAAAGAGTTCCATGAGCTGAGATAAACAGACTATGAAAGAGTATGCAAACAAGTTCCTAGAAATTTTGAGGTATGCCAGATACATCAAAGATGAAAAAGTGAAGATCTAACATTTCCTAAGTGGATTTCCTAAGTCTTACAAAGACAAAATTGAGTTTTATGAACCTAGAACTCTGGAAGAAGCAATAAGGAAAGCTAAGTATTTCTATGAGAAAAGAAAAGAAAACTTGATTATCATAAGACATGGAAGGAAAAAAGGAATGAGAAGTCTGACCAAAGGAAGAAAGGTTTCAAACCTTCTAACTTCAGGAATCAATAGAAGCATCCATCCCAAGCTGCGAGTAAGTCAATTGGAGTGGTGGGAGAAAAGGAAAGAGATCCACAGTAGAATAGAGAACCACTCCAATGTTGGAAATGTGGAGGAACCCACATGCGCAGGAATTATCCACTTGAGAATGAGAATGCAAGGCCAACTTACAACATTCAAGAAGTCGAAAGAGTGGGTCAAGTAGAAAGGGTCATCCCTAGGATTTATGTAGCACTGGAGGACCGCAAGATAGACCACTAGTCAAATGTGGTTGAAATTGTAGGTAATATTGTTGAGCAGTCTGTTTCTATTTTGATTGACCCTGGTTCTACTCACAGTTACATTACTCCTAGAGTAGTGGATATTTGTGCTTTTAAGAAAGTAAAGCATAGCAAATCTTGGTTAGTTCAGCTAGCCACTGGAACTAAGAGAAAGGTTAGTGAAGTTGTAGAGAAATGTCCATTGGTTATGAATGGGTTGGTCACTCGTGTAGACCTCAATGTTCTACAACTTGGTTCCTATGATGTTCTCATTGGAATGGATTGGTTAGAAGCTCACAGGGTAAAGCTTGATTGTTATAATAATACTTTTGAATACATGGATGAAGAAGGGAACCTAAGAGTTGTAAGAGGCATTCCAATGGTGATTTCTATGAGGCATATTTCAACAATGCATTTGAAGAAGTTTTGTCGTAAAGGTTTCCAGTTGAATGCACCTCATATTTTGGAGGCAACAAAGAATGAAGCTCCTAGGTTGGAGGATTTTCATGTGTTGTAGGAATTCATGGATGTGTTTCTTGATGAGATTCCAGGGCTTCCTATAAAGAGAGACATTAATTTCAAAATTGAACTTGTTCTAGGAGTAGCACTAGTGTCTAAGACACCCTACAGGATGAGTACACCGAAAATGCTAGAGCTGAAGATGCAACTGCAAGAGTTGTTGGAGAAGAAGTATATCAGGACGAGTGTGTCTCCTTGGGGAGCACGATTTTTGTTTGTGAAGAAGAAATATTGTACACTAAGGTTTTTTATTGATTATAGATAGATGAACAAAGTCACTGTGAAGAACACATATCCTTTGCCTAGGATTGATTGCCTCTTTGATCAAATGAGAGGAGAAAAGGTATTTTCTAAGATTGACTTAAGGTCTTCTTACCATTAGGTGAGAATCAAGGATGAAGAAATTCATAAGACAAACTTCAAAACAAGGTATGGACATTATGAGTTTGTATTGGTACCATTTGGTATCAAAAATTCACCAGCTACGTTTATGTGCCTTATGAGTAGTGTCTTCAATAGGTATTTGGAAAAGTTTTTTCTTATTTTCCTTGATGACATTCTTATTTATTCTAAGAATGAGGAAGAACATGAAGAGCATATGAGACTGACATTGCAATTGCTCATGGAGCATCAGCTGTATGCAGAGTTGAGAAAGTGTGACTTTTATAGAGATAGGATTCATTATTTGGGTCACATTATCTCAAATGAGGGTATATCTGTAGACCCTGAGAAGATTGAAGCCATTGTGAATTGGCCTACTCAGAGAAACGTGATAGATGTAATATCTTTTATGGGACTTTCAGGATACTACAGGAGATTCATTGAGGGATTCTCCAAGGTTGCACATCCAGTCACTTCTTTGTAAAAGAAGGGAATAATGTTTGAATGGACACTGAGGTGTGAACAAAGCTTCCATCAATTGAATATTCTTCTCACAAGTGCACCAATATTGAAGATTGCAGGCCCAAAAAAATATTTTGTGGTGTGTACTGATGCATGTGGTCAAGTCCTTGGAGGAGGCCTTATGCAAGACAACCATGTGATGTGTTATGAGTCAATAAAGTTGAAGGAACATGAGAAAAAATATGCCACTCATGATCTAGAACTTGCAGCTATAGTACATGCTCTCAAGATGTGGAGCAATTACTTGATGGGAAGAATATTTGATCTAAGGACAAACCATTGTTGTTTGAAGTATTTGTTTGATCAGCCAACATTAAATGCTAGGAAAGCAAGATGACTGGAGTTTTTATGTGAGTTTGATTTCGAAATAAAAAACATAAAAGGAAAATAGAATAAGGTAGCTGATGCACTCAGCAGGAAGGTGCAGGAAATGCATGTGACATCTCTTAGTATTTTCCACTCAGATTTGAGACAACAGATTGTTAGTCTTACTGCTGGAGATGAATTGTATGAGCAGGTAAAAGTCAAATTGCAGTAGCAAAGTCTTGAGAAGAGGTATGAGGGATATAAATTGGAATAAGATGGACTTATTACTGATAAGAACATAATTTAAATTCCAAATGTGGCATATTTGAGGAGAGTTGTCATAGATGAGGTCCATTAAGCTCCATATTATGGTCACCCAAGATATCAGAATACAACTGCTACAACCAAAAAGCAGTATTTTTGGCAAGGAATGAAAAAGGAAATGGATGAATATATTTCAAGGTGCATGAAATGTCAGTAGGTGAAGGTTGAACATCAACACCCAACATGTTTTTTGTAGCCTTTTCCATTTCTAGAATGGAAATGGGAAGTTATTTCCATGAATTTTATTATAGGATTTCCAATGAATTGGAGACAACATGATTCCATCATGGTTGTGGTCAACAAGTTCACAAAGGCATCACATTTCATATCAGTTAAGTCCACACATAAGACTGATGGCATTAAAAAAATATTCATGAAGGATATTTTCAAATTGCATGGATTTCCTAAGGCAATAATATCTGACAGAGATGTCAAGTTTACTTCCAATTTTTAGAAGGGGTTGTTTGCCTATTTGGGTACAAAGCTAAACTTCAACACTACCTGCCATCCTCATACTAATGGATAGATAGAGAGATTAAATTAGGTGCTTGAGACATGTTTTGCATGTATGTGATGGAAAAACCAATCAAGTGGGAAGATTACTTACACTTGGTTGAGTTTTCTTATAACAATGGACAACAAGAAAGGCTTGGGGATGACTCCATATGAATCTTTGTATGGAAGGATCTGTAGAACACTAGTGACTTGGGATAATCCAATGAACATGATTGTGCTTGGGATGAAATTGCTCAAGGATATGGCGAAGAGGTTGTAAAGATCATGAAGAATATGAAAGTAGCTTAGGATAGACATAAAAGCTATGCTGATAAGCATAGGGTGAATAGGGAATTAAGTGTTGGGTATCATGTTTACCTCAGACTGAGGGCAAGGAAGAGTTCATTAAAAAGCTTGGAAGTTGTCCCAACCTATCACCTAGATATTGTGGGTCATTTGAAGTGCTTGAAAGAATAGGACCAATTGCATATAGATTTTCATTGCCTGCTAGCACTAGAGCTCATAAATTTTTCCATGTTTCTTTGATTAAGTAATTTGTACATGATGCTAACCATCTGATAAATTGGGATGTGATTCAAGTGGAACCCAAGGGATAGTTCCAAATCGAGCCAATGCGCATCCTCAACAGGAAGGTCACAATGCTATGGAACCAAGCCATAGGGAAGGTAAAGGTGTAATGGGAGCACTACCGTCCTGAAGAAGCTACATGGGAGGTGGAGGATGCCATGCGATTGGAACATCCACTTTTGTTCAATTTTGTGGAGCACTGAGGCAGTGCCAGTGTAGCATTTTTGTTCAATTTTGTAAAGCACTGAGGACAATGTTGTTGAAGGGGGAGGGGAATGTAACACCCCAGTTTTGACCCCACTTGCATTAAAAATGTATATGATGTATATATTGTAATTAATCATTGTGTGGAGCTAAAGGAAAAATCCCCACCATCGATTTAGCGTTTTATTTTTCAGCGATTAAAATCATTGCCGATGGTATTTCATGCTAGCCAGCACATTATAATTTTGGACATCATGTAAATATGAAATTCAATTAAAAACCCACAAACAACTATGTCAATGCAACAAATAATGAGACGGGGGCATGATTTCCTAAGGATAAGGGGGGGGGGAATATTTAATCTCTGATACAATGGGAAGAATCCAAGTGTCAATGGGATAAACCATCAACTACCAACCACCTTTTCTTGTCTTATTCACCAACCAATTAAATTCTCCAGGAGTTAGTTGGGCAGTTATTGCCTTGGGGCTTGGGGAGTATGGGCAACCACTAGTTCTGGCAAGGCTTCTAGCCTTGACCACACACTTTCCTAAGGGGAAGGTTTTATTTTATTACCCTCAAATGTAAGAGAGCGGCCACATACCACTCACGTACAAAAGATTTTCCTCATGCACTCACGCAGTTTTTTTTTCCTCACGCATGAGTTCTATTTCCTCGGCCATTTTTCCAATCTCCCCCATTTTCCCCATGCTAGGAAATTCGTTTTTGGTAATGATCATTGATTGGGTTTCCTCCCCTACAATTTCATTGCATTTCCCCATTGTTTCCAAGATGGAAATGTTTTTTTGGAATGCACTATGGATTGGGAAGGAGACCACAATTTCTGAGTGGGTGCTGAGCCATTTTACCCACATGAAGCTATTGCTCAGTTGGCGAAATCGATGTTGGTTGAGGGGATGATTTTCCTCACTTGACACTTTTGATTTTGGATCCCATGATGTTTTCCTTCAATCTAGAACTTGTGTGTTGCTATGCCTATTTTGTTTTGGTTTGAACTGATTTAGGAGTGCAAAGAGGGTTCGAACTAGCTTGATTAATCTAGTGTGAGATGGAACCTCACAGACAGATCTAGGGGAATGGTTTTTCTTCTTTGCATACCCTAAATAGCACTGGAAGGGAAGGCATGGCCTGAGGGACCATGTAGCAGAGATGAGGATGCTTCCATGTGTTGGGTGGGTAGATGTTCTAGAAGCCAAGCTAGATCTAGTACAGGTGTCTAGAGCTCCATGGTTTACATCACTAGATTAGCAGTCAACCTTTTCAGCTACTTTACAGCTTGATAAACCCAAATACGTTGGCTTGGCTGAGGTTGTTGTATCCTTGGCTATATGTGAGCCTGCTAGTGTTCCTTATTCCTTGGGGGAATCATGCCCAACTAGGGGGTGGTAGTTCTATTGAGAGATTGATGAGCACACTGGCCTATGGTTGTGTGGAACGTTGCAACAAAATAGCTGGTTATGGGATGATCTTTGCTTCCAAGATAAGTATTCTTGTGTTTGAAATCTCTGTATTTACATTTTCTAATAAATTAAGATGAACATGTGAATGATTGGAATGGATTTGCTTCCATTGTATGTTAAATGTTCATCCATCTGTGTATGTTATTAGTTTAGTGCATTTCATTTTATGTTCATGGGGTTAGTTTCCTGGATATGATAGTAGCATAGTCGCGTTCTCCCCTTGGTGGATGGGAGGGTACATGAGATCCCATCCCCTCATCCCGACGATGGAGAGGACGCATACTACACACTGTTGCTGCTGTCATAACGAGAAATATAGCCCCATGAAAATAATCACAAAAAATGCATTGGAAATAAAAACATACACTTATGGATTATACATGTAAATACATAGCGGAATAAAATACATTCTTTCAAGCATTCAACATGTTCGTATTAATTCATAAAACAAATAGTTTGTAGAGATTAAGCACACAAGAATATATATCTCAAGAAGAATATTCCTTGCAAATAGTTATGTCACTTCAATGTTCCACCCAACCATAGGCCAGTGTGCCCATCAATCTCTCAACATCGCTACCACCTTCGGGCTGAGCATGATTTCCACAAGGAACTAGGGAACAATAGGCTTACACACAACAATACCCTACACCCATAGTCAAGACAATACACATTTTGGTTTCACATACTATCCAACCAAGCCAATCAGCAATTTGGATTCACATGCTACCAAGGAAACAGGCCAATAAAATATGGGTTCCTTGGACTTACTCAACCAAGCAAACAATTACATCCAAACACAGTGAACCATCCAACATATGGGTTCCTTGGACTTACTCATCCAAGCCAACAAAAGGATGCCCTTCCCAGCAAAATACAAGTTCTGGGTTGTACAGAAACGTTTGGAAACCACAAATAGAAATGGAAAATGGGGAAAAACAAACCAGGGGAGAAAATCCATGTTTAGGAAATTCTCATGGACATTACAAGAGAAAAAACAACCTTTATTCACACCCAAATCGTGAATCCAAATTAAGACAACACCTATGGGAATTACGAGAGCAAATATGGCCTCTATAAACCCCCAAATTGTGGTTCTCTTTTTCCCATTTGCTGAAAAATACAAAAATGGTTATCCCGGCTTTGAGAAATTGAGGAAATGATAGAAGAACATGAGGGAAACTCCCATATTACTCACAGGGGAAAAAAAACCTCTTCAAACCCCAAAATCGTGGTTCCCTTCTTCCCATTCTCCCAACAACACATAAAACAAATTCTCGGCATGGAGAAGTGAAGAAAACGATAGGAAAATCGTGAAGGAGAGAGCTCATCCACGTTCCTACTGCATGAGGTATTGAAATATTGAAACTTCGAAGAATATTCTATATGTATCATTTTTTGGTCCCCGATGGTCCTACCGGGAGAACCACTTGTATTACTTTGTAGCCCGATGCTTCTAATTGAAAGAACTAATAAGAGTAATGAGGTAGTCCCCTCTAATTGTAAAGGTGGGTCATTAGCACCCCAGTGTGGTTACTTGAGCCTACATGTATAACTCGAGCTTACATGATTAACTCAAGCCTACATGTCGGATTTAATTATTAAAGTGAACATATGAATATAAATAGAGGTGTGGCGCTCCTCATTTGCAACACACACTCTCACTTGTGTAGCGCATTAGTGGAGGAGAGAGAAGTAGCTAGAGAAGGAGGAGGATCATTCTTTGATCTCCCTTTTGGTTTTAACTTTTATATTTTGGGGCATCTATATTGAGGAAGCTTTTGCTGGGTTTTTCCCTTCAGGGTTTTCCTAGGATAAATCTGTGTTGTTCTTGTGATACTATTTCTTTCAGTGATCCTGTTTATATGATTTTGTTATGAAAATGAAATGAAATATTGATTTTTTAGCTAAGCATATGAAATTTTCACATGGTATCAGAGCTAGCCTAAATAGGACAGCTTTCACAAGGTGAAATAGCTCTCTCTCTCTCCCCGGAAGAAATTAGGGTTTTGGGAAAATTTTTGAGTTTTGGAAAACTGCTTGCATAGAAAGTTGTGCCCTCCCAGAGTGCATATTTTGAGCCTGGAATCAAAGTTTTTGGATGTGTGAGTCTCTGGGAAAGTTAAACCCTAGCTTGACTACTGCACCAAAAAACTGCTGAACCAGAAAGCTGCAGAAGCCGAATCTTGCAAGTCTGATCTGGAAGGTGAAGAGTTGAAATCTCCAGAATCCAAGCACACCAGTCAACTCACCTCACTCAAGCGCATCTCCTGGTAAGGTCAGTTTCTCATTCCGCAAAATTTCAATTTTTTGTAATTTTCTGACAAGATGGCCCCAAGCACCAAGCTTGAGGACAAGCTAGAAGGCATAGAGAATTTTTGAGCATGGAAATATAGGATTGGTATTATTCTCCAAGAGAATGATCTTGATAAGTATTTCAAAGAAGAAGTTGCAAAACCTGAAGAAGTTGAAGCCAAGGAGAAGCACATAAAGGATATGATTAGGGCACAAAGGATTATTGCTGACTCCATCAAGGATCACTTGATCCCAAAAGTGTCATCCAATAAGACTCCAAAATAAATGTTGGATGCCCTATCCAAAATGTATGAGGGAAGGAACATTAACAGAAAGATGAATCTAAGAGCTCAACTGAAGAGCACCAAGATGAGTCATGGAGAATCCATCCAAGATTACTTCACGAGGGTTTCTCAGATCAAAGAGAAACTATAAGCTATTAGAGATAAGCTTGATGAATATGAAATGGTTATGACTACTCTCAATGGTTTCACTATACCTTGGGAGCCCTTCATTCAGATGATGTGTGCCAGAAAACAAAGCATAAAGTTTGATGTGGTATGGGAATACTGCATTCAAGAGGAGACTAGAGTGGAAAATAGATAAGCCTTACTAAAAGAAGATGATCAATCCCTAGCCACTCACACCAAAAGAAGAAGAGGCCAATCTAATTTCAAGGAGTCTCAACCTTCCAGAAGAATTCAAAGGGTAAGAGAAAATCCTCCCATTAGAGACTATTTTGATTTTGAATGTTTTCATTGTAATAAGATAGGACACATTACCTGAAATTGTCCTATGAGGAGGCAAGAATATAGGAAGAGGATCAACAACAACAAAAGACATCATGCTCATCTAGCAGAATATGAAGATGAAAAAGAAGAAGAAGAAGAAGGACTTCCAAGAAAACAAGCAAGAGAAGAAGATGCAGAAGGGTATGTGCTATTCTCTGCACTCTCTGGATCTATAACTCCTGGAGAAGACACTTGGCTTATTGATACTGGTGCTTCAAAGCACATGATAGGACAAAAGAAAACTCTGTCCAAACTTGAAGAAAAAATCTCTCCTCAGACTGTATCCCTAGGAGATGACTATCAATATCTAATCAAAGGAGTTGGTGAAGAAAGTTACAAACTTGATTCAGGTAATCCCCTAAAGATGAAAGATGTATTATATGTACCTGGTCTAAAGAACAATTTACTTTCTATCTCAGCTTTAGATAAGAAAGGATTCAGAGTTGCTTTCATAGATGGCCAAGTACTCATGTGGCCCAAAGGAAAGAATATTGAAGATGCAATCATTATTGGTGAAGAAGAAGCAGGCTTGTATAAACTCAAGGGGCACTCAGAAACATCCCTTGTGCATGAGTCCACTGACCCTAGTGAACTATGGCATAGAAGGCTTGCCCACATTAATTACAAGGCTCTACCTCATGTGAACAAAGTACTCACGGGATTACCAGACATGAAGATCAAGCATGAAGGCATTTGCAAAGGATGTGCGAAGGGAGAGAACATTGTTGGAGCAGGGTCCCGCAGCTACAGAAGAAGCTGTCAGTTTAGCGGATAGACAGTTTTGGCAAAGAGGAGATAAGGTAGAGCTACGACGCCGTAGCATGTTTCTAGCTGCAGAGTAGAGCTGGAAACCGTGACTTTTAGGACAGCGAAGTCAAGGAAGACGAAAGTACCTGAGCGGCCGAGAAGAGAGAGTTCACCCACTACATTGAAGGAAACAGCGAAGATAGGAGGGCTCAGCTACCCTCATAAAGGAAAAGGAGCAACGAGGCCGAGGTATTGAAGATGAAGGACAAAAGCAGGGAAGCGGTGCACAGTACCCATGGTCAGCGCCGGGAAGCATGGAAGACTGCAGAGAGCTGTGGTGTGATGGAAAGCGGCTACCTCAAGTACAGATATGCTGACTGTCACTAGTTAGGGTTTTGGGTTACTGTTGGGACAGGCCCACAGTGTTGTAATGGTGAGACCTTCGAGCCGCCTATAAAGGGATATATTTTGTATTGTAAAAGGGTTCGTTCAGTTGTTAGTTGTTTTGTAGATTATTAGACAGTTGTAAAAGTCGAGCTTTGGTTCTGTTATTAATTGTAGTTATTTTACTGTAACCAGTAGCTGGCTCATTGAGCATGCATGTAACGATATGCAGGGATCGACAGAGAGGGAAGAGTATATTGTAAGAGGTGCAATATAGAGTAGAAAAGAGATCTAAGAGAGAAGGGCTCCAGGCTGTGTGCGGAGTTACCCAGAAGATCTCGAGCTGCATATGCGGTGCAGCAGAACTGTGTTTACCTTCCTTTAAGTTATAATAGAAACATAGTTCTGTGGACGTAAATTCCATCCTGGAGGTGAACCACGTTAAAATTGTGTGTTATGTGATTGATTTATGTGTTGTGTTTATTTGTTGCATCTATCAGTTATCACATGGGCCTTGTTTACAGTTTAATGTATGTATGCGTTATTCAGTTTACAGCACTATAGAAGATAAATGCAAGTGAAGTCCATAAGTATTTTGTGTAAGAGTTTATCTGCATTTCATCCCATATAGTTAAGAGTCGCAGAGTTAAGCAACCTTGTATATTGAGCCCCGTAAGTCGGAACGAGTAGCACTGAGTACGCTGAGCCGCAGCGGTAGGATATCGCAAGGAGGCAATATCGCACCAGCAGAGGAGTTGTGGTGTGCTGCGGTTGAGAATCAGTGTAGTAAGGAGTTACGCGTTGCCTGAGGCACGGCGATGCGATAAGGACTAGATTCGTCCCAAGTAAGAGGAAGTTGCATGTCGCAAATAGAGAGAAATCTCGCAGGCTAGAAGAGCTGCGAGACACCTAGGCTGCCACAGAACCTGGTCCAAGAAACTTGAGTCCTTGGCCAACCCATTAGAATCACTTTGGGTGAGACTTCAGGCCGCTCTACAGTCTATCACTGAAAGGGCCAGTGAGCTAGGGGTGTTGTTGGTTAAATACAGTAAACCCGGGTCTGCCCATGCAAACCAAAAAACATCAAGAATCCATTTCCAAAAAGTGAGACAAAGACAAAAGGTACGTTGGAATTGATTCATTTAGATGTATCTGGTCCAATGTCTTCGACATCCTTAAGTGGCTTTGAATATTATATCACATTTATTGATGACTTTTCAAGAAAGACTTGGATATACTTCTTGAAAGCAAAGAGTGGAGTGTTTGAAAAATTCAAGGAGTTCAACGCCTTGATAGAGAATCTTTCAGCCAAGAAAATAAAGACACTCTGATCAGACAATGGCAGAGAGTATACCTCAAAAGAGTTTGAATATTTTTGCAAAGATGTTGGAATCAAGAGGGAACTAACTACTCCCTACAATCCTCAACATAATGGGGTGGCGGAAAGAAATAATAGAACCATCATGGAGGTAGTGAAGACAATGATATATGATGAAGATCTTCCAATGCATATATGGGAAGAGGCGGTAAGAACTGTTGTATATGTATAGAATAGAATATCTCATAGTGCTCTTGGGTTCAAGACTCTAGAAGAGATGTTCACGGGAAAGAATCCTGAGGTAAGTCACCTCAAGATATTTGGTTTTCCAGTATATATTCATATACCAAAAGAGAAAAGAACCAAGTTGGACCCTTCTGGAAAGAAGGGGATATTTGTTGGATATTGTGAAGTATCCAAAGCATTCAAAATCTACATTCCTGGATTCCATCACATGGAAATTAGTTGAGATGTGACATTCAATGAAGAGGCAGCCCTCAAGAGATCCAAGAAGTGCCAACATGAAGAAGTGTATGAAGAATATACACCTCCCATAAATAAAGAAACTACATGTCTCCCTGAAGATGAAGCTCTTGAAGAACATGACATAGCAGAACCACAAGAACCTCCCATGATGGAGATATCAAGAAAGAGAAAGCCTGCTTGGACAAGAGAAATTATACGAGAGGCAGAAAGATATGGAGCTCCTGAAGGCTCCACAAGGGAAAGAAAGAAACCTAAGACTTTTCCCAACTATGTAGCCTTGATGTGTTGTCTTGTAGATCAAGAACCTACAAACTATGAAGAAGCGGTACAGAAGAAAGAATGGGTAGAAGCAATGAATAAAGAATACTAGTCAATAATGAAGAACGATGTATGGGATATAGTTCCCAAACCAGAAGGAAAGAGTATAGTATCCTCCAAATGGATATACAAAATAAAGCATGCAGATGACTAAAGTATCGAGAAGTATAAATAAAGATTTATGGCCAGAGGTTTCTCTCAGAAAGAGGGAATTGATTATGAAGAGACATTTTCCCTAGTAGCACGGTATACTTCGATTAGAGCTATCATGGAACTTGCATCCATGATGAAGTGGGACTTACACCAGATGGATGTGAAAACAACTTTTCTAAACGATGTGATCGAAGAAGAAGTATACATAGAACAACCACAAGGATTTGAAGTTGAAGATAGACATACTCACGTATGCAAGTTGAAGAAGGCCTTGTATGGTATTAAACAAGCTCCTCGAGCTTGGTATAGAGGATAGATAGTTTCTTGTTGAGCATGGGTTTTACCAATAGTAAAGCTAATCCTAACCTTTACCTCAAGGTTGTATAAGATGAACCTATAATCCTACTACTATATGTGGATGACTTATTCTTAACAGGGAATGAGAAATAGATTATGGAAAGCAAGAAGAAACTAGCAGAAGAAGTTGAGATGAAAGACCTTGGGTCAATGCATTATATCCTAGGTCTAGAAGTATGGCAAAGTTCAGAAGGAATCTTTCTCAACCAGGGAAAGTATGTAGTAGAGATATTGAAAAGATTCAATATGTTGGAATGCAAAGCCTTGGACACACCCATGAATTCCAACCTGAAGTTGTTAACTGATGACCCATCAGAGTTAGTGGATGTGACTCATTACAGATAGATCATTGGGTCATTGATGTACTTAACAAATACTAGACTAGACATTTGTTTTGTTGTGAACACCTTAAGTCAATATCTAGTTCAACCTAGACGGGTTCACTTGGTTGCTGCAAAACATGTGATGAGATATTTGAAAGGGACTATAGACTTTGGTCTATACTATGATAATAGCAATGAGTATAGATTGTATGGTTATACAGATGCAGATTGGGATGGAAGTATCTCAGACAGAAAAAGCACAGCAGGTGGATGTTATAGTCTGGGATCTACTATGATTTCATGGTTTAGTAGAAAGCAATCGAGTGTTGCTCTAAGCACAACTGAAGCAGAATATATAGCAGCTTGCTCTGCTAGTTGTGAAGTCATATGGCTTTGAAAGCTGATGTCAGGATTATCAACCTAGAGTTGGACACTACCGTGATTTTATGTGACAACCAAAGTTGTATAAAGATGACAGAGAACCCTGTGTTCCACGATAGATCAAAGCACATAGAAATCAGGTATTTATACATTCAAGATATGATGTAAAAAGGAGCCATAAAGCTCCAATATGTGAGTACTGATGAACAAGTTGCTGATGTGTTGACAAAGCCTCTATCCTGAGTAAAGATTGACCACTTTTGAGACAAGCTTGGTGTGGTTCGGAAAGACCTTCCCCAAAAGGGGGACCAATGATGTTGCAGTGGGATTGTATCATCCCTGGGAACTTGCCCTAAAGTGATCTGGTGACCTCGATCCTTGAGAATGAAGAAGGATTGTATCATCTAGGGACATATGTCCAGAAGTGATCCAATGACCTCGGTCATCGAGAATGTGGCAGAATTGTATCATCCTTGAAATTCGGTTCAAAATGGATATGGTGAACTTCGATCATCGAGAAGGTGGCAAGATTGTATCATCCCTGAACTTCGGTTCAGAATGGATCCGGTGAACTTCAGTCATCGAGAAGGTGGCAGGATTGTATCATCCTTGAACTTCAGTTCAGAATGGATCTGGTGAACTTTGGTCATCGAGAAGGTGTTACGATTGTATCATCCTTGAACTTTGGTTCAGAATAGATCTAGTGACTTCGGTACTCGAGAACATGGTAGGATTAATCATCCTTAGACTTGATCCCGTAATTCTGAAAGGAAGGATCATCTTAAATGTTGATGTAAGTGGAATTGATCCTGTAATTCTGAAAGGAAGGATCATCTTAAATGTTGATGTAAGTGGACTTGATCTCATAATTCTGAAAGGAAGGATCATCTTAAATGTTGATGTAAGTGGAATTGATCCTGTAATTCTGAAAGGAAGGATCGTCTTAAATGTTGATATAAGTCAACTTGATCCCGTAATTCAGAAAGGAAGGATCATCTTAAATGTTGATGTAAGTGGACTTGATCTCGTAATTCCGAAAGGAAGGATCATCTTAAATGTTGATGTAAGTAGACTTGATCCCATAATTCCGAAAGGAAGGATCATCTTAAATGTTGATGTAAGTGGACTTGATCTTGTATTCCAAAGGAATGATCATCATGTGTATGCATGTGATCAGTATTGGTAGCTCCGCAAAGAATTGATCCCGTAATTTTGAAAGGAAGGATCCTTTGAGTACCACAGATGTGTTGTCCATGATCCCGTAATTCTGAAAGGAAGGATCATGTTGGTTGTTGTTACACTTGGTATAGATGCTGTTAGTCCAGCCTTGAGCTGTTGATGATGATTTTGTTGATAAAAAAAAGTCAAAGAACTGATGATGATGTTTCTGATCGAAAGATCAGAGTATGATGATGATGATGTTTTTGATCGAAAGATCAGAATGTGATGATGATGATGTTTTTGTTTTTGATTGAAAGATCAGAGTGTGATGATGATGATGTTTCTGATCGAAAGATCAGAGTATGATGATGATGATGTTGCTGCTGATCGAAAGGTCAAAGTGTTGAATATGTTGTTGTTGATCGAAATTTCAAAGTGCTGAAGTTGTTGCCGATCGAAAGGTCAAAGTGTTGAAGATGTTGTTGCTGATCGAAAGGTCAAAGTGATGAAGATGTTGATGCTGATCGAAAGGTCAAAAAGTTGTTGTCGTTGAATATTGAAGATGAAGACTATATGATGTTGAAAAGCTTCCAATGATTTATAGATGTGTTACCCTCATGATGTTGATGATGTCCTCTATCTCTCTCCTACTATTTTTGTTGTTGAGGTTGTTGTAGAATACCCTTCTCGTTAAGGGGGAGTGTTGAAATATTGTGACTTCGAAGAATATTCTATATGTATCTTTTTGTGGTCACCGATGGTCCTACTGGGAGAACCACTTGTATTACTTTGTACCCCAATGATTCTAATCGAAATAACTAGTAAGATTCATGAGGTAGTCCCCTCTAATTGTAAAGGTGGGTCATTAGCACCCTAGTGTGGTTACTTGAGCCTACATGTGTAACTCGAGCCTACATAATTAACTCGAGCCTACATGTCGTATTTAATTATTAAAGTGAACGGATGAATATAAATAGAGGTGTGGCACTCCTCATTTGCAACACACACTCTCACTTGTGTATCGCATTAGTGGAGGAGAGAGAAGTAGTTGGAGAAGGAGGAGGATCAGTCTTTGATCTCCCTTTTGGTTTTACCTTTTATCTTTTGGGGCATCTATATTGAGGAAGATTTTGCTGGGTTTTTCCCTTTAGGGTTTTCCCAAGATAAATCTGTGTTGTTCTTGTGATACTGTTTCTTTTAGTGATCTTGTTTATATACTTTTGTTATGAAAATGAAATGAAATACTAATGTTTTAGCTAAGCATATGAAATTTTAACATGAGGGAGCCAAACGTGAATGAGAGAATGGGTGAGGAATGAATTTCTGGTCTCTTACTTACCCAATAATCCAAAACACATTTTTCCAAAATGGGTGGTCTTCCCAATTCGAATTTGACCTCCATACCTTTCCCATCCCAAGAAAGATAACTTCCTCAACCAATTTTTGGCAGAAGTAAATGATTGGCACAAAAAGACAAAATGGGTAGTTGACAGTTTTATGGGTTTTCCCTTTGACATTTTTCTCTTCCCCATTGGCTCAAGGGTTTGAATATTCCCCCCTCCCTATTCCTTATGAAATAATACTCCATCTCATTCATGTTGTGGTGCATAGCTAGTTGTGGTGATTTTATTAATTTGCATTTATACATTATGTCTCCAAATATATTGTGCCTGGCTAGCACAAAAACCATCAGCATCCATTTTAATCATCGATACATAAAACACTTAATCGATGGGGCCTTTTCCTTGAGCTCCACACCATGATCAAATAAAAATATTTACATCATGTGCAATTCAATATCATGCGATCGAAACTGGGGCACACATTCCCGTCCCGCTTGGGGTCAAAACCGTGGTGTTACAAGGACTATGCATTTATGTAGAACAAATACCCTATTTTTCTGAAGAATATTAGATCTCTACAATGTTATTACTGGAGTGATTAATAACTCCTTCTGAGCATAATTTTGTAGAACTGGTTGTTGTTGATATAGTTTTGAATCCAATACTTGAAGAATTTAGAATTCATGATTTTGTATATAATGGATTGAATCCTCTATTTGTTTTTAAAAATGTATCGTGTATTCCTACTTTTAACTGACCTTTTTATATTTGTATCGTTTCTACTCAACCCAATTATGCTTTTTGAATGTGGACTGAATCTAGAATGTTGTTATAGCATAGATCTGTCTGTAGAGAGCATAAAGTAGTGAGTGTGTGATTTATGACTGGTTAATTGAATAAAGAACATAGTTCTACTCTGTAAGTGTTTTGATCATTTAATACATTTGTTTCATTAACCATAAGTGTAGATTTCCAATCCTCTATCTGTATATTCGTAACTTGAAATAAAATTGAGGCGTATGAGATCGAATCTATCTGTGTGAAGTGTTATAGAAGGAATTGATCATTTTGTTGATCAATTCAGAGAAGATTACAAAAATTTAAAGAACTTGCATCTTCGACAGATTTATGGTTGGAATCTAATTTTTCAAACGAAAGGTGTTCTCAAGTGAAGCGTAAACAAATATCCTTACATCGTGTGGTGGAGATCGATCTGGGATAAGATATACAACGATAAGGACATTTCACTGGACAAAGAGCGAGGAATATATAGGAGGGGTCTGACTACGAAATAAGAAGCGATCACTGGAATTTAAGATCGAGATATATGACCGAGATCGATCATAAAATAGATCAACGTTCCACAACGATTTTGTTGGGAAGAGTTGTGGGTTTTGAAAAACTTTTGATATGTGTGAAATATTTATAGAATACACTTCATAGTTTTGAGGTCTGCCGTTAATTTGGTGGAGACATTGATTGGATGATCACCAAGCCATTTCATTGATTCACTAGAAAGTTGTTTAACAGCAGAGAGCAGGCACAAATTTTTTTATCCAAATTAATTTGTTGAAGGCTTGGGTTTGCTTGAGTGAGGTATACGTCGATCCACAAATAAGTATATCAACAGTCGATATTGCATTTGCAAGGAAGATCAACAACTGTTAATAGTTGCAGAGGTTTCATTTTGGAATCCACAAATAAGTGGATCGACGGTCAAGATTGAATCCACAAAGAATTAGATCAATGACTAGGACTTAAGCCGCAAGGATCAACGATGTGAAAAGCATATACGAAATGCAAAACGCAGAAAGTCAAGAATTAAGTTAACAAAACTTGAAGTTTCTGAAGTCCAATTTCCACATCAAATTAAGATCGATTGTCAAGACTGATTCTACAAGGATTAATGGTGTGAAAAGCATATACGGAATGCAGAACGCAAAAATTCAAGAATTAAGTTAACGGAACTTGAAGTTTCTAAAGTCTGATTTCCGCATCAAATTAGATCAAAGGTCAAGGTTTATTCTGTAAGGATCAATGGTGTGGAAAGCATATACGGAATGCAAAATGAAGAAAGTCAAGAATTAAGTTAATGAAACTTGAATATTTTGACCTTCGATTTCCTCAACAAATCAATATCGACAGTTATGGTTGATTCTGCAAGGAATCAACGGTGCGAAAGGTAAAATAATTATTTAAGGGAATTTTTAATTTCACATCCCGCATTGCGAAATGCAAAATGCAGATCGAAACTGCGGAATGGTTCTTGCAGAAGAATAGTAACTTAGCTTTTGAGTTTTTGTTTGGAAATATGTTTTTCTTTAGGAAAGGGTTTTCTAAGGTTAAGGACCTGATGATCATTTCATATGACTAGGGTTATGCTTTAAAATATCTATTTGTATGTAATTTCTCATAGAAGTTAGGTATTTTATTGATATGTCTGAAGATATATGGTTATCTATTTTTTTATGTTTGAATTTTGAAGTATGTTACAACAATGAGTGCAAAGGTTTTATTGAATTCTATGTCAGTTTTTTGTGTTAACCTTCTTGCGATCATTATTTCCTTGTGATTTCTCACATTCCCATCAACATCTTTCTTAGACTTGTAAATCCATTCAACGCTTATTACATCCTTATATTTCTATACATCTACCAGTTCCCATGTTTGGTTCTTCTCAATTGATTATATCTCTTCATCCATGGCTTGTGCCCATACATAAGTTTTGACAACTTCCTCAAATGTTAGAGGATAATATATTTGAGAAAATAATGCAAAACCATAGTATGAATTTGGTGTATTAGCTTCATGTATCTCACACAAACATATTATCTTTATTGGATCTATCGATGTCGACCTCGTTGAACTTCTTGATGTAATTTATTGAACCCTTGGTGTGCATGTTGGTGTAGCTTGGGCTATGACTTCTGTCAAAGTTCTTTATGCTAAAAAATGTCATGATGTCTTGGGATTCGACGGTGCCATGAAATTTTGGAATACATGTGGTGTTTGAACCACTTCCTCCATCATGTCATCATGCTCGATAGTTGACACAATCTCTACATTATTTGGAATGTTTCCATCCCATGCTTTATTCTCAACCAATTGAACATCATGACTAATAATTTTTTTCCTTGTGATAGGATCATACAACTTATATGCTTTTCTGTCTTCAGAGTAACCAATAAAATACATTTATTTCCCTTATTGTCTAATTTCTTTCTCATCTCATCTGAAACATGAGCATATGCGACACAACCAAAAAATTTTAAAGGAGAAAGACTATGATTCATGCCTTTCCATGCTTCTTAAGGGACCTTGTCCTTCACACTCTTTGTCAAACACAGGTTCCTAATATATATAGCATTTGCGACTTCCTTAACCCAATATTTATTTGAGAAATGCTTGGTTTCCATCATGTTGCACATCATCTCCATAATGGTTATGTTATTTCTCTCTATGACATTGTTTTGTTGAGCTATATACCGTGGAGGGAATTTCTTGTGTATGTCATGGGTCTTCCAAAACTTTAGGAATTCATTTGAGATATATTTACTTCCATTGTCCATCCTTAAGATTTTGATGTAGTATCCACTTTGTTCTCCATGAGTGCCTTGAATTGCTGAAAAACATCTAAATGAATCAGATTTATGTTTTATAAAATATATAATTGTTTTTCTTATGAGCTCATCAATAAAAGTCAGAAAATAAATGCATCCTCCTATAGATGGTGTCTGCATTGGGCCACAAATATAAGAGTGCACAATTTCAATTGGTTTCTGTCCTCTATAGGACATTCCCACTGGAAAAGTTTCTTTATCATGCTTGCCAAAAATGAAACCTTCATAAACTCTCTTTGGATTGTCAAATAATGGAAATACTTTCACCATATTCTTCACGTGTAGTAGCTTCAACCCACCAAAATTTAGATGTCCAAATTTGAAATTTCATAGCCAGGACTTACCCTGAATTGTTGATTGAATTGTTGCTTGAATTTCAGCACTGTCATTTTCTTCCTTGTCATCATGCTTGTCTACTTGTTTCTTTTTTGCCTTGAAGTAGCTCTTGAATTTTCCTTTCATTTCATATCGAGCATTATCCTCAAAGGAAACAAATGATTTCTTGTCACTGGTACTTTTACTATCATCTCGTTGCTTGGACATAAGTCTTTAATCACGCAATGATTATCTTCCATGTAGAATCTATAACCTTTTCTTATCAGTTTTCCAATGCTCATCAAATTGTGTTTTAGAACTTCGACATAATAAGCATTAGGCATAGTATTTTTGTCCCCCTATTTGGTTCGAATTCCAACAATACTTTTTCCCAAAATAATGACTTGGATATTGTTTCCAAGTGTGAAATTAGTTTGAACCAGTTTAAATTACGAGTAATATGAATGCTACATCCTAAATATAAATACCGTATGTCACATGGAATTTCCTGGACAATATTTCATTCAATTTGGGATGCACATGCCAAAATTGTGTTGGTCGTGTTAGGATTAACTAATCCTCCTTTATCCAAGATCGTATATTTGGTCATTTTTCCTAACTTATGAGGTTATTATCACTATATTAGAGTATAGGGGACACACATAGGGGTTATTTGCCACTTATTGCATATTCATGCATGAGCTTATGCACCCAAGGTACCAATCCCTACATTATAGGATCCCACTATGAGTGCCAACAACAATCACGTTCACTTGGTTGTGGTAGGTAATTAGTCATTCTCAGTTATTCTCCAGTTACTATCAGTTAGATCAAAACCAGTCAGAGTAATGCCAGTTTTGCATGAATACAGGGAGTGTGATGCCTTTTGTCTACCTACCTCATTAGTTAAAACTGATTGTAGGATGATATAGTCATCCAGAGTTAGGCTAGTGAGCTCCAACTGTGATTTTTTCCACACTATGTTAGCTAATAAGTCAGTTAGAGCTGGTAGATTTGAATTCTATATTTAGCATTCAAATTATACTTATTGTACTATCATTGTATTACTTATTAATTAATGAAGATTAATTTTATGATAATATGAGCAATACTTGTCCAATCTATGTGAAATTTATGTCATGAATATGTTATTTAGTTTACATTGATTTGATAATTCCACTCGATACTTCTTTTGAGATAGCTCTCATTTTTTCTTGTAGATATATGGTTCATGAAATTTAACAAGGTATCAGAGCCTATGTTCAGGCCAACATCAAACCTCTAAGACCTCCACACTTGCACCCGAAGCAACTGAGTTTCCTCATAATTTATGGAATCATAACATTGCTTCCTTTGGATTCTGTTAAGAGAAGTCTATCCAGGTGTGACAAAATTTGAAAATGTGCACATGTCAAGGTGGAAAGGTTTGAACTAACAAATGTTTCAAGAATCGATTGTGTTTGCAATGTTTTTTTTTTCAGGTACGACTTCAAAAGGGATTTAAGATCAGTTCCTCCTCTATCACAATCCAATTATGCTGAGTGGAAATTGCATATCATTGCATATATTTAGATCTATGATATTCTCAATTTTGGTGTGAAAAATGAAGTACTTCAAGTCTCTTTCAAATTTGATGCTAGGGATTCAATGTCAGTTTTCTCTCATGAGTTTGATGATATTAAATTTTGTGAATCATTGGATATTTTAGAAGCTATATCATATTATGGATCTCAAGAATTCACTCTCCATGGTCCTAAGACATCTCTACCTTCCTACTTGATCACATGATCATCTCCTCATAGTACTAGTAAAGATGGAGGAATTTGCCTGGACACTTGCTCTTAACACCTGGAGCTGATTTTGACGCATATGGTTCAATGTTCAAGGCTGCAAAATATAAGTTTATTTTTTGACCTCACATGGTTCAAATTATCAAGAAATTTTTCTCTCTCATTATTTGATCTCAGATGCTCTACATAGGTATAGGTTTCATCTTGCAGTTGTCTATGTTCCTCTTTCAATTGAGCACATTCCTCTTCTTGCAAAGAGGAAAATTCCTGCAGACATAATCATTTAGTTTGGAGAGGTTGGCATGCACTATCTGGGGATGTTGATGGATAGAAGAACCCGGATATTGCATTACTTCTCCAAAAAGTTGCAGATTGCAACAAAATTTTCACAAGTTTTTGCTCGAAGATAATTTTTTCTTTTAAAATATATTTTGTTTTCGCATTCCTGCTTATTTGGAGGGGGGGTTCCCATGAGGTTTTCCCATTTTCCCTTTTTTATTTCGCAATATTTTAATTCATTTAGATTCTATGGGTGACTTTTGGCCTATTTTCTAGGGCCCAAGTTGTCCAAACTTAGGATTAAGGGAGGGGGGATGGGGGTGTCAGGATTAATTAATCCTCCTTTATCCAATATTGTCTATTTGGTAAGTTTGCCTAAATGACAAGGTTATTATCACTATAATAGAGTATGGGGGACACACCTAGGGGTTATCTTCCACTTACCGCATATGTATGCATGAGTTTATGCACCCAAGGTACCAATCCCTACATTAAAGGATCCCACTTTGAGTGCCACCAGCAGTCACCTTCAATTGGTTGTGGTAGGTAATTAGCCATGCTTAGTTATGCTATAGTTACTATCAATTAGACCACAACTAATTAGCCTAGCGCCAGCTTTTGCATGCATGCAGGAAGTGTGGTGCCTTTTGTCTACCTACCTCATTAGTTAACTGATTGTAGAATGATTTAGTCATCTATAGTTAGACTAGTGAGCTCTAGTTGTGATTTTTTCTACACCGAGTTAGCTAATCAGTTAGTTAGCTAATCCTATCTTTAACATTACAATTCTACTTATTGTACTGCCATTTTATTCCTGATTAATTAATGAAGATTAATGTTATGATAATCTTAGCAATACTTGTCTGTTTTGTGTGAAATTTCTGTCATGAATCCATTGTTCAGTTTACATTAATTTGATAATTCCACTACATACTTCTTTTCAGATAGCTCTCATTTTGGCTTGTAGATCTATGGTTCATGAAATTTAACAAGTTGAAGTGCTAGTGTTGCTCAACTAGTTTTGACCTTGCCTTCATTGGTCAAACCGTTTCTTCCTACATTCATATGCAAAATGTCCAAATTTCTTGTAATAATGACATTGTATTTTTTACTTATCAAATGTGTAAACGTTTGGATGATTGAGGTTCTCATTTTTTCCTCTACCAATGACATTTACATGACTTTTGTTGCATCCTCCTCTCGAAAAAATTATTCCCATGCTTTTAGAATTAGATCTCCACATGCCTCTTCCACGACCTATAGATGATTGTATTGCAAATGCATTTTCTAATGACGTATTTGATCTGTTGATTCTGTGTTCATAATTGATGAGTTAGGATTGTAACACATCAATGGTAAACTAGTACAAATATTTGTTTTGTTCCAAGATCACTACCAAGGATTCAAATTTTGGGGGAAGAATTCTAATAATTTTTTCAACAACCTTTATGTATTATATATTTTCTCCATGATATTTCAACTAATTTATTGGACCAATGAATCGAGTGTAAAATAATTCCACTGACTCTATATTTCATTGGCAAAGATTGAAAATATGCAAGATAGAATTCTTTACCTTGTCCAAGCCTTGATAATCAATTTCCAATGTATCCCATACCTCTTTAACGGTCTCTGTTGCTACTACTCTTGGAAGTATGTTTTCATGTATGGCTTGATGTATGTAGAACAAAGCCTTTCCATTGTTTTCCTATGTTCCCTAAGGCATCCTTCTCAGCCTATGTGAGATTATTATATGTCCTCTGATATGTTTGTTATTTATAGCCATTTTGGACTATCTCTAATATATCTTTACCTCTAAACAAATCCTTCTTTGGTTGATACCAATACTCATAATTCTTTCCTATAGAATATTGGAGTTTGTAAACTTGACATTTGTGTACTAGAAGTGGAAGCCACTTTTTTAATTTTTATTTTCCTTGGACAATTACTTTTTCCTTTTAAGACAAGGTTTCTTTCCTAAAAGTGCTCATACTAGATCTTGGAAGTGGATGAATCAGGAGATGAGAGAGAGTTGCAAGAAAGTCGACTTGAGTTAGTGTGTAAGAAATTTTCATTTATTTTCTCTTGGAGATGCCATACACTACCTTTGGGAAACCCCACCTTTTCTGGAAATATACAAATAGTTTGTTTTCAATTAAAAATAAGTAATCTTATTTTTTCTCAATTAAAAAAATTAAACAATTCTATATATATATAGTTTAAGCTTTCAGTCTTCAAATATCATTAGAGTCACTTTGATTATGACATTTAATATTTTCTTATAAATAAAGGAAATGATAGTAAACAATTTTCTACATGACTTCTTCTAAAGTTTAAAGCTTGACGTGATTAGTTGAAACCATATAAATTATATGACACCAACTATAATAATAATAACTGATAAATTTTACAATAATATTAAATTCAATAGGTATACATTAGATGATTTGCATAAGAGTTTGTAAAATATTAAAAAAAATAAAAGCAATTATAAATATTAAATATCAACTAGGTAGTAAAATTTCCAATCAGACATATTTTCCAATTTAGTAAGACCCATTGAAAATGATCCTTGAAAATGAATTCTAGCATTTTGTATTTCAATCAATGCAGTGAATTTTTGGCATTTCAGTCAATAACTTGAAAGTTCAGATAGGTTTCTAAGGAATCGAGAAATCCTTGACGCGGATGATTTTAATAGGCTACAAGTATTTACATTTAACAAAACTATCTAAGAATTATCCAGTCTTAATCCATCCAGTGTCCAACCCCATGGTGTTAAGAATTATAGAGAAACAAAACAAATTTAAAAGACTGTTATACACTGCAACACACCTCTTGTTTGCCAATATGGAATTTAAAATCCTAATCCATAGATAAATAAAATATATAGACGCGATATATGAAATCTCAAAATGTAGAAATTGATCGTAACATAGAATTTGGCTACAGAACCATAGGTATCAATTTTCAATAAGAAGTTGAACAAAGAAATCAGATCCAACACTTTTCAATAAGAAGTTTAACAAAGATAGTAGATCCACCATGGATGAAATAACCTTCATATCTGCAAAATGTAGAAGGAAATTCAAACACATCAAAGCCACTGAGATTTGAACAATATGCTTTAAATTTAATGTTCTAAGAATTAATTGAACTCAAGTTGATTCTATAAATGAAAGGAATATATAGAGAAAAATATTACCATACATTGTGCGGTGGAGATCGATCAAGGAGAAGATCTCCGGTGATAACGAAATTTCACTGGAGAAAGAGTGAGGAAGATATAGGAGGGGTCTGGCTGCGAAATCAGAAGTGATCGATGGGATTTAAGATTGAGATCTACAGCCGAGATCAATCATAAAATTGATTGACAGTCCAGAGTGATTTCGTTGGGAGAAGTTGTGGGTTTTGAAAAACTTTTGATGTGCGCAAAATCTTTATGCAATACACTTCATAGTTTTGAAGTCCACCATTAAATTGGTGGGGACACTGATTCAATGATCAACAAGCTATTTCGTTGATTCACTAGCAAGTTGTTTAACAACAGAGAGAAGGCGTGAAATTTTTATACAAAGGAATTTGTTACAGGCTTGAGTCTGTTTGAGTGAGTTAGACGTTGATCCGCAAATAAGTAGATCAGCGGGCGATATTGCATCTTCAAGGAAGATCAATGACTATTAATAGTTGCGGAGGTTTCATTGTGGAAACCAAAACGAAGTGTATCGACGGTCAATATTGAATCCACAAAGAATCAGATCAATGAACGAGACTTAAGCTGCAAGGATCAACGATGTGGAAATCATATACAGAATGCGAAATGTGGAAAGTCAAGAATTAAGTTAACGGAACTTGAAGTTTGTGAAATCTTATTTCTGCATCAAATTAAGATCGAATGTCAATATTGATTCCGCAAGGATCAACAGTGCAAAAATCATATACAGAATGTGGAACACAAAAATTCAAGAATTAAGTTAACGAAACTTGAAGTTTTTGAAGTATGATTTCTACATCAATTTAAGATCGATGGTCAAGGTTTATTCCACAAGGATCAATGGTGCGAAAAGCATATATGGAATGCAGAATGCATAAAATCAAGAATTAAGTTAACAAAATTTGAAGTTTCTCATTTTCGATTTCTGCATCAAATCAAGACCGGTGGTCACGGTTGATTCCCCAAGGAATGATCGGTACAAAAGATAAAATAATTATTTAATGAAATTTTTGAATTTCGCATCCTGCATTATGGAATGCAGAATGAAGAATCGGAATTGCAGAATGGTTCTTGTGGAAGAACAGTAACTTAGCTTTTGAGTTTTTGTTTGGAAATATTTTTTTCTTTGGGAAAGGGTTTTCTAAGGTTAAGGAGATGATGAACATTTCATATGACTAGGGTTATGCTTTAAACTCTCTATTTGTCTGTAATGCCTCATAGAAATTAGGTATTTTATTAATCTGTCAAAGATGTATGGTTATATATATATTTTTTATGTTTGAATTTTGAGGTATGTTAGGACAACAAGAGAAAAGGTTTCATTGAATTCTATGTCAGGTTGTTCCGTTAACCTTCTTGCGACCATTATTTCCTTGTGATTTTGCACATTCCCATCAACATCTTGCTTGGACTTGTAAATCCATTCAACACTTATTACATCCTTATATTTCAATACATCTACCAGTTCCCATGTTTGGTTCTTCTCAATGGATTATATCTCTTCATCCATGGCTTGTGCCCATACATCAGCTTCGACAACTTCCTCAAATGTTAGAGGATAATATATTTGAGAAAATAATGCAAAACCATAGTATGAATTTGGTGTATTAGCTTCATGTATCTCACACAAACATATTATCTTTATTGGATATATCGATGTCGACCTCGTTGAACTACTTGATGCAGTTTGTTGAACACTTGGTGTGCTTGTCGGTGTAGCTTGGGCTGTGACTTGTGTCAAATTTCCTTATGTTTAAAAATGTCACGATGTCTTGGGAGTCAACAGTGCTACGACATTTTGGATTACATGTGGTGTTTGAATCACTTCCTCCATCATGTCATCATGCTCAATAGTCGATGCAATCTCTACATTATTCTGAATGGTTCCATCCCATGCTTCATTCTCAACCAGTTGAACATCATGACTGATAATTAATTTCCTTATGACATGATCATACAACTTATATGATTTTGTGTCTTCAGACGGTAACCAAAAAAATACATTTATATACCTTATTGTATAATTTCCTTCTCATCTCATCTAAAACATTAGCTGATGCGGCACAACCAAATTTTAAATGAGAAACACTATGATTCATGTCTGTCCATGCTTCTTAAGTGACCTTGTCCTTCACACTCTTTGAGGTTCATAATATATATAGCAGTTGCGACTTCCTCAACCCAAATATTTATTTGAGAAATCCTTGGTTTCCATCATGTTGCATGTCATCTCCGTTTTACTGAGCTGTATACCGTGGAGGGAATTTCTTGTGTATGCCATGGGTCTTGCAAAGATTTAGGAATTCATTTGAGACATATTTAATCCCTTTGTCCGTCCTTAATATTTTGATGTAGTATCCACTTTGTTTTCCATGAGTGCCTTGAATTGCTAAAAACATCTAGATGAACTAGATTTAGGTTTTATAAAATATATCATTTTTTTTCTTATGAGCTAATCAATAAAAGAAAGAAAATAATTGCATTCTCCTATAGATTGTGTCTGCATTGGGCCACAAATATCAGAGTGCACAATCTCAAGTGGTTTGCGTCCTCTGTATGACATTCCAACTAGAAAAGTTTCTTTATGCTGCTTGCTAAAAATGAAACATTCACAAACTCTCTCTGGCTTGTCGAATAATGGAAATCCTTTCACCATATTCTTCATGTGTAGTAGCTTCAACCCACCAAAATTTAGATTTGCAAATTTGAAATGTCATAGCCAGGACTTATCCTGAATCGTTGATTGAATTGTTTCTTGGATTTCAGCACTCTCATTTTCTTCCTTGTCATCGTTCTTGTCTACTTCTTTCCTTTATGCCTTGAAGTAGCTCTTGAATTTTCCTTCCTTTCATATCTGGCGTTATCATCAAAGGAAACAAATGATTTCTTGTCACGGGTACTTTTACTATCATCTTGTTGCTTGGACAAAAGTATTTAATCACGCAATGATTATTTTCCATGTAGATTCTATAGCATTTTTGTATAAGTTGTCCAATGCTCGTCAAATTATGTTTTAGACCTTTGACATAATAAGCATTAGGCATAGTATTTTTCTCGCCCTGTTGGGTTCGAATTCCAACAATGCGTTTTTCCAAAATAATGACTTGGATATTGTTTCCAAGTGTGAAATTAGTTTGAACTAGTTTAAATTACATGTCATATGAATGCTACAGCCTAAATCTAAATATCATATGTCACATGGAATTTCTTGGACAATAGTTCATTCAATTTGGGATGCACATGCAAAACACATTGTGTTGGTTGTGTTAGGATTAACTAATCCTCCTTTATCCAACACAATATATTGGGTCATTTTTCCTAAGTTAGGAGATTATTATCACTATAATAGAGTATGGGGGACACACATAGGGATTATCTGCCACTTATTGCATCTTCATGCATGAGCTTATGCACCCAAGGTACCAATCCCTACATTATAGGAGTCCATTGTGAATGCCGACAACAGTCGCGTTCAGTTGGTTGTGGTAGGTAATTAGTCATTCTCAGTTATTCTCCAGTTACTATCAGTTAGATCAAAACCAGTTGGATTAATGCCAGTTTTGTGTGAATGCGGGGAGTCACGGTGCCCTTTGTCTACCAACCTCATTAGTAAAAACTGAATGTAGGTTGATTTAGTCATCCAGAGTTAGACTAGTATGCTCCAACTCTGATTTTTTCCACACTATGTTAGCTAATAAGTCAATTAGAGATGGTAGATTTGAACCATATCTTTAGAATTTAAATTATACTTATTGTACTATCAGTGTATTACATATTAATTAATGAAGATTAATTTAATGATAATCTGAGCAATACTTGTTTGATTTATGTGAAATTTATGTCATGAATATGTTGTTTAGTTTACATTGATTTGATAATTCCACTCGATACTTCTTTTGAGATAGCTCTCATTTTGCCTTGTAGATATATGGTTCATGAAATTTAACAAGGTATCAGAGCCTATGTTCAGGCCAATGTCAAACCTCTGAGACCTCCATACTTGCACCAGAAGCAACTGAGTTTCCATATAATTTATAGAATCATAACATTGCTCCCTTTGGATTTTGTCAAGAGAAGTGTATCCAAGTGTGATAGAATTTGAAAACATGCGCATGTCAAGGTGGAAAGGTTTGAACTAACAAATGTTTGTGAATCGATTGTTTTTGCAGCATTTTTTTTAGGTACAACTTCAAAATGGATTTAAGATCGGTTGCTCCTCTATCACCATTCACTTATGTTGAGTGGAAATTGAATATTGTTGCATATATTTAGAGCTATGATATCCTTGATGTGTCCATTGGACCTGGTAAAGAATCTTATGAAGATGAAAATGATTGGCTAGATGACGGTGAAAGAGCATATTCTAGAATGTGTACGGTAATGAATCCTAATATGCGTTAACTCATGGAATATGCTAAGTATCCATCTAAGCTCTGGAGAAATATAGATAGAGCGTTTGGTGTGCAGAAAGAAGAATATGATGATAGTTGGGGTAAATCCAACACCTCCTCATGTGTCCTCCCTTCAAAATTATCGGCCTCTATTCTCTCAGATGAAGTTGTTCAAGATGAAGAAGAAGAAAAATCTTCAACTCAATCAATTCAAATTGTTAAAAGTATCCTTGCAGTGACTCCTTCGCTTGTTGCTCCTGAAGTTTATGAGATATATGATATCCCATATTCTTATATATCTTATCCAAAAGAAGACATTCGAATCTTCATTATTGAAGAAAAACTCTCCTTCCATTCTACTCAGTAATTCTCCAGTGATTCTTCTATTCTAACTTGTGTGCAAATTTTCCTGTGAAATCTTAAAGAGTTGAAGATAAATTCAATTCCTCTCTCTCCAATCATGCGGTTAGTGTGAAGAAAAGTGATACTTTGGATGTTTTGAAGAAATATCGGATTTTAAGAGTGATCCATTCACCCTTATTGATCTAGAGCTTCCAACAAATTCCTACATGATTGTTTGCACCGGTACTAAGAGTTTTGTTGAAGAAGGAGAAAATTATGGATCTACCATCTTAGTGGACCACTTGGAACCTTTGTTCCACACTCTTGGATATGATATGACCTTATTTGGTTCAAATTTTAAGTTTCAAGAGCCTCCATTCATGCTTGTAGTTCTTCTCATCAATTTTGGTGTGAAAAATGAAGTACCTGAAGTCTCTTTCAAATTTGCTGCTGGGGATTCAATGTCAATTTTCTCTCATGAGTTTGATGATATTAAATTTTGTGAATCATTGGATATTTTAGAAGCTATATCATATTATGGAGCTCAAGCATTCACTCTCCATGGTCCTAAGACATCTCTACCTTCCTACTTGATCACATGATCATCTCCTCACAGTACAAGTAAAGATGGACACATTTGCCTAGACACTTTCTCCTAACACATGGAGCTGATTTTGAATCACATGGTTCAATGTTCAAGGCTGCAAAATATAAGTTGATTTTTTTACCTCACATGATTCAAATTCTCAAGAACTTTTTCTCTCTCATTATTTGATCTCAGTTGCTCTACATGGGTCTAGTTTTGATCTTGCAGTTGTATATGTTCCCCTTTCAGTTGCTCACATTCTTCTTCTTCCAAAGAGGAAAATTCCTATAGACATAATAATTTAGTTTGGATAGGTTGACATGCACTATCTTAGGACGCTGATGGATAGAAGAACCAAGATTTTGCATTACTTTTCCACAAAGTTGCAGATTGCAGCAAAATTTTCACAAGTTTTTGCTTGAAGAGAATTTTTTTCTTTTAAAGTATAGTTTGTTTTCTCATTCCTGCTTATTTGGAGGATGGGGGGTTCCCGTGAGGTTTTCCCATTTTCCTTTTTTTATTAAGAAATATTTTAAGTCATTTAGATTCTATGGGTGACTTTTGGCCTAGTTACGACGATGCAAGTTGTCCAAACTTAGGATTAAGGAAGCGGGGTGGGGGATGTTAGGATTAATTAATCCTCCTCTATCCAACATTGTCTATTTGGTCATTTTTCCTAACTGAGAAGGTTATTATCACTATAATAGAGTATGGGGGACACACCTAAGGGTTATCTTCCACTTACTGCATATGTATGCATGAGTTTATGCACCTGATGTACCAATCCCTACATTATAGGATCCCACTCTGAGTACCACCAGCAGTCACCTTCAATTCGATGTGGTAGGTAATTATCCATGCTTAGTTATGATATAGTTACTATCAATTAGACCACAACTAGTTAGCCTAGCACCAGTTTTTGCATGGATGCAGGAAGTGTGGTGCCTTTTGTCCACCTAATTGATCAATTAACTGATTGTAGAATGATTTAGTCATCTATAGTTAGACTAGTGAGCTCGAGCTGTGATTTTTTCTACAATGAGTTAGCTAATCAGTCAGTTAGAGATGGTAGATTTGAATCCTATATTTAGAATTACAATTCTACTTATTGTACTACCATTGTATTCCTGATTAATTAATGAAGATTTTAATGTTATGATAATTTCAGAGTAATACTTGTGTGATTTGTGTGAAATTTCTGTCATAAATCTGTTGTTTAGCTTAAATTAATTTGATAATTCCACTACATACTTATTTTTAGATAGCTCTCATTTTAGCTTGTAGATCTATGGTGCATGAAATTTAACAAGTTGAAGTGCTAGTGTTGCTCCACTAGTTTTGACCTTGCTTTCATTGGTCATACCACTTCTTCCTACATTCATATGCAAAATGTCCAAATTTCTTATAATAATGACATTGTATTTTTGACTTATCAAATGTGTGACCGCTTGGATGACTCGGGTTCTCATTTTGTCCTCTACCAATGACATTTACATGACTGTTGTTGCATCCTCCTCTCGAAAAAATTATTCCCATGCTTTTAAAATTAGATCTCCCCATGCCTCTTCCACGACCTATAGATGATTTTTCCGCAAATGCATTTTACGATGATGTATTTGATCTGTTGATTCTATGTTCATGATTGATAAGTTAGGATTGTAACACATCAATGATAAACTAGTACAAATATTTTTTTTCTTCCAAAATCACTACCAAGGATTCAAATTTTGGGAGAAGAATTCTAAGAATTTTTTCAACAACCTTTATGTATTCTATATTTTCTCCATGATATTTCAACTGATTTATTAGACAAATGAATTGAGTGTAAAATAATTTGAGTGACTCTATCTTTCGTTGACAAAGATTCAAAATATATTCTAAGAATATGCAATTTAGAATTATTTACCTTGACCAAGCCTTGATAATCAGTTTCCAATGTATCACATGCCTCTTTAATGGCCTTTTTTACTACTTTTTGGGAGTATGCTTACATGCATGGCTTGATGTATGTAGACCAAAGCTTTTCCCTTTTTCTTCCTATGTTCCCCAAGGCATCCTTCTCAGCTTATGGGAGATTATTATATGTCCTCTGATATGTTTGTTATTTATAGCCATTTTGGACTATCTCTAATATATCTTGACCTCTAAACAAATCCTTCATTGTTAGAGACCAATACTCATAATTTGCCGCTTTTTAAATTTTCATTTTAGTTGGACAATTACTTTTTCCTTTTAAAACAATATTTCTTTCCAGAAAGTGCTCAATCTTGGAAGTGGATGAACGAGGAGATGAGAGAGCGTTTGCGATAAAGTCAACTTAAGTTAGTGTGTAAGAAATTTTCATTTATTTTCTTTTAGAGATTCCATACATTACCTTTGGGAAACCACTCATTTTTCTAAAAATATATAAATAATTTTTTTTCAATTAAAATTTAGTGATCTTAAAATTTCTCTATTAAAAAAATTAAACAATTATATATATATAAATATAAATATATATTAAAATTCAGGTTAAGCTTTCAATCTTCAAATATCAGTAGAGTCACTTTGATTATGACATTTAATATTTTCTTATAAATAAATGAAATGATAGTAAACACTTTTCTACTGGACTTCTTCCAAAGTCTAAAGCTTGACCCGATTAGTTGAAACCATATAAATTATATGATACCAACTATACTCATAATAACTGATAAATTTTACAATCATATTAAATTCAGTAGAAGTCTACATTAGACGATTTGCATAAGAGTTTGTAAAATATTAAAAAAATATAAAAGCAATTATAAATATTAAATATTAACTAGGTAGTGAAATTTCCAATCAGAAAAATATTTTCCAATTTAGTGAAACCCATTGAAAATGATCCTTGAAAATGGATTGTACGAACCAAATGCATATTTGGTATTTTGGTATTTCAATCAATGCAGTGAATTTTTGGCATTTCAATCAATGACTTGAAAGTTCAAACAGGTTTCTAAGGAATCGATAAATTTTTGACGGGGATGATTTTAACAGGCTACAGGTATTTACATTTAACAAAACGATCTAAGAATTATCCAGTCTCCAACCCCATGGTGTAAAGAATTATAGAGAAACAGAACAAATTTAAAATACTGTTATACACTGCTACACACCTCTTGTTTGCCAATATGGAATTTAAAATGCCAATCCATAGATAAATAAAATATATAGCCGCTATATATGAAATCTCAAAATGTAGAAACTGATCGTAATATATAATTTGGCTGCAGAACCATAGGTAGCACTTTTCAATAAGAAGTTGAACAAAGAAAGCGGATCCAGGACTTTTCAATAAGAAGTTGAACAAAGAATGCAGATCCAACAAGGATGAAATAGCCACAACAAAGCCACTGAGATTCGAATAATATGCTTTTACATTTAATGTTCTAAGAATTAATTGAACTCAAGCTGATTCTATATATATAAACGGAACGAATATATAGCGAAAGAGATTACCAAAAGGTATGTAGCTCCATCCTCGAGGCTTTCAATGGGGAATCCCCAGTCATTCACTAGCACCGAGCGGCCAGAAGAATGGAGCAAAAGTGCATCATCCCCGAAGAAATCCCTCAAGTTTATCGGATGTCATTGACGATGACAGTTATTACTGAGTTATCGATACTGATCTGGTCCTCCCGCACGCCTCCTGCACACCAAGATCAATATTAGGTATGGAAAACAGAACCACTTACTCACAGAACCAGTACAATTGTATATGATATGATGGCAGTTTGAAGTTAAAATGCTTATGTACCTTCCTTCACAATTCCTCTGCTTTCTGTTGCTGCTCCTGCTCCTATGGGTTGCATGTTACTGTACTGAGAAGTACTCATCTTTTGGTTCACCTGATGATTGTAATGGTGCCCTGAAAATGAAGAAGCTAGCCCATCAGAAGATAAGGGGGTTTTATTTACAATAGTGACAGGTTGAGACTGAACTGATGTTGACCTTGATGTTGTTGGTGTCGGTGAAGATCAAGAAAGGGTCCATGAAGATGATGTTGACATTTCTTCATCTTGCAGTTGTCGCTTTCGCTTTCCTCTGGCCTTTCTGTTCTGGAACCAATAGAACACATTGACATCCTCAACGTGTCCGAATTCTTCTAGCTGACCTCTGATTCTTTTTATTTCTTCTCTGGCATGGTTCACAAGGCCAGAGTTGAATATAGCTTCCAGGATTGGATCTGATCTGGTTTTGGATGCCATCTTGTCTTTGCAACAGGGACAATCCTCTCCCTCTCCGGTACATAATTGTGTGATAACGAACCTTCTGTATGGAAAATATTTTTATTAAATCTACTATTACAAAAGTTTGTCGATCTGGATGAACAACCAACAGAACGTACAGACTGTGAAAAGTTGGCCAAGGGAAGTTGTAGAGATAGATGCATTGTCCATTTAATTACAAGAATAGTTTTGCAAGAATTGTGCAAATAAAAAAATTGCACTTGTGCATATTGTAACGATAAATAAGACTTGGTACAATTCTCGCTTATGGAAAATTTAAAATATTGTGATAGGTATATCATTTTTGGAAATACTATGTTTTCTATCTGTGTGGTCTCTCATGTGATTGCAGTTATGCTTCTGCTGCATACTCATGCAATAAATTATCTTTGACATCAAGAAAGATAAGTTAAACTTCAAGTTGTTTCTCTATCTTATAAACTCATGTTCGTATGAATTTCTAGTAAATTGAATATACGAACTTCTAGTAAATTGAATAAAAATGGTTAGGTTCACTCATCATAAACTCTGCAATCTTAAAGACAAATTTAACTAAGTTCCTTCTTCAAAGAATGTCACCAGGGAAAAATCTCAGCTCAATTTAGGGTCGTGGCAAAAAATTTATAACAAATAACTTAATATTTTTCCTTACCTTTCAACATAGATCTCAAAATATAATTGGTTAAATTTGATAGAAAGGCACTTCAAAATTGCAGATAAATCAAGAGAACATGAAATAACAAGACAAAATTACAGTGAGTGTTCCTTTGCTAGCGTTAATTTGCACAGAAGGCTTTTAATCTTTATTTTAAGTAATCATATTTTTTTTTAATAAAATGAAATTAATTTTGATCAAAATACGATTATGATAAATTATATAAACTGCTACAACAGATGCCAAAAATACATCAACTACTGTGAACGGTCTCGAAGTTCTGTCTCTCTAATATGATCTTCAAAGACCCATAATTTGCAAGAAAATAATGTGAAATCAAATTTTTCTAGACAAAATTTATATGATAATTGATCAATCACTACTTGAACTTATATTGATTGATTTTTATACCTTAAAAGAAGATTGCAATAAAATAATGGTGTATATGAGGTAAATCCTTAATCCTGGATTAAATGTCTATAATATTAGTAAACATTTAGATGGACTGTTGAGAAAAAAAGGACCTAAATTTTAATTTCTCCTATGGTTTAGTTGATTCAATACCCGCCATTCTTGGAACGCGTGAGCCCAAAACACAATAGATAAAATAAAATAAAAATCAACTCACCGAGGGAGAAATAATCTATGGAATTTTCGGAGGAATGTTTATGCTTATGGATAAATTCTAAAATAAAAAATCAACTCACCAAGGGAGAAATAATCTATGGAATTTTTGGAGGAATGCTTATGCTTCATAAATAAATTTCAGTTGTCTGGAGGGCCTTCCCCGGTGACCAATATTGCAAGAGGATGGACATCCAACTTCGTTAGCTTTGCATTTCTGTCTGAAAAATTGCAGTAATTATGACACAACCATGACTAAGAAAGAATTCAAACAATTGAAAGGAAAAAAAATCACATTCAAGATGTCAAGGGAGAGAATATTGTTGACCAAAGAAGATGACAAACCCATTAGCCACGACGGTCGTTGCTTGTAGAAATCGCTTGAATGACATAGGTTTCTTCATCATGTGTGGATTGAAATTGGAAGGTATTATTCATTACAAGAAGTCGCGCCACCGCCGACATTGAGTACACCGAACTTGTCAGCTGCTCCTCCCATTCATTAGTCGTGACTTCTCGCACAAACCTATATCGATCTAGATCTCTAAATGTTAAGCTGGACCAAGCATAACACTTTTCATACCACCATGAGAGGTCTAGATTTTAAGTTATTTCTTGCCACAAACATAGCATAGAGATTGAAAAGTTTATTCATATAGTCCTTCTGAATGCCCAAAGTACTCCACTTTGACGAAGTCTTCTCCATACAAACACATTGTTTCAACAACAATCTAAAATATAAAACCTAATACAAACCATCTAGTTGGTGCTCGGAGCACCTCTCAACTATCCCCATCAGAGTCCACATACTTACACCTTACTATCCCCATCAGAGTCCACACACTTACACCTTACACCGTTCACGATAAAGAGTTTTTCCACCCCATGATCCAATGGTGAATCCATTCATTTTTATTGCATATTTTCTTGCCAGAATTTGCATTACTTCACTACAACATTGCTTAAGGTGGTTCACTTGGCAATGTGAATATGTGGCCAATTTGCCTCTCATTACAAAGGCATTCACGAGATATTTCAATATTGTTTTGATGTTGTTCAAGTAATCACTTTTATTGTTATTGTTGTACTTATTTATGTTGGAGAGATCATAAATAAATGGATTTGATTTTATGTACAAAATATTCAAACGTAATCTTTCAAACCATAATTTTTAAATATAACATCAAATTATATCTATATTTCAACATTATTAACCCTAAATACAAAGTAATCATCCCATGAGTAACAATGAGGTTTGGTCATTTTACCACTTCTCCATGTTCACAAGTAGACAAAAGAGAGTTGTCTTCGAATTGGATGGAGGGGAGATAAGAGAGAGTTGTGTGCTAGTCAACTTGAGTTACTCTGAAGTAAGAAATTTCCTTTTCTTTTCTTCTAGAGCCTTGACACACTACCTTCGGAAAACCCCACCTTTTTCTTCGACCTATTAACTTCGACTGAAATACCCGTGACAAGATTTTAGTGTGACACACTTTTAGTGCCACATACTTTTACTACGAGAGACAAGTCTTCACACTTGACTGCGACATCATTTTACTATGACATCATTTTACTGTGAAACACAAGTTTTCTCATTTGAATCCGACATACTTCATTGCGGTAGGAATCAACATTGTCTTTATGTCGACACACCTTTTACAGACTTTTAACCTCACACACTTTTACCTCGACTTCGACGGGATTTTATGCTGACACACTTTTAGTCGCGACCAACACCCACTTCGACAGGACCACATTTAATAGAACTTTATAAAAGGATATGTCTTTGTCTATTAACTTATAATATGAAAAACACTTTTCACCACTTTGTAACTTCGGATTAACCTCCATACAACTTTATTATGACAAGTTCACAATATCATATGACCAAAATATTAAATAAGACTTTAAACTTTTACACATTGAAATATTTGTGGATTCTTTGTCTTTTTCAAATGGTAAATGTAAACAACATTCACACAAGAAATTCTGGAGAAGATGTGGCATAGATAAGACATGCATCCATCCATACACTATGGGCTTATATATTATCACGACATAACAAAAGAACTACAACAACATTTGCATACTTGGAAATATACTTGGATGTTTCACATTTTATAGAGCTTGGGATCTTAACGCGTTCCAAAAAATGTGCTTGAGCTCTTGAAATATTCTCATATTTTTTCTTCTTCTCCTTTCCCTCTTACTCTCTTCTTCTCCCAGAAACTCTTCTCCTCTTTGCTTCCTCTCTCTCTATCTCTCGTTCTTCTTTTTCTACATAGAAAAAGACTAAATTTTTGCTTATGTTGGAAGCTATTGACTAACATTAAAGACTGTAATTAATTTCTACATAAAAAACTGACTTGAGAAATATAATTCAGCTACTTAAATATGGTGAGATGTGAACTCCACAACCTGAAAGAAAAACTGACAAAAAATGTACTTCTATGGACTCTACCTGAGTTGGCTGATATGTGATGCAGATATCCTTGTAATTAATATTTCCAACACTTCGCCTTAATTATGAGAATATGGGGATCATTAAATAAAATTTTACAAAATGTTTTAGAGCTATAAATTTCTCTCTGCATGACAAAATTGATTGAGCAGAACTTGTCACTCCTAAATAGCTTCGTAGATACTGAAACGTATCCCCTGCCAATGGTTTTGTAAATATGTCTTCCATGTGATCTATAGACCTACAAAATTCTAAACAAACCTCTTTGTTTTTCATAAATTATCTTACGAAGTGATACCTTGTGTCAATGTGCTTGGTTCTCTTTTGGAACACTTGATTCTTTGAAAATGAAATGGATGAACTATTGTCACAGAAAATGGTTGCTGGTTCTTGTTGGTTTTGTGACATGTCTCTTAAAATTCTCCGCATCCAAACAAACTGACATGCAACGCTTGTAGCTGCGACATACTCTGATTCTGCTGAGGATAGAGTTATAATGGGTTGTTTCTTTGAATCCCATGACAAAAAACTTGTACCAAAATGAAATGTGTACCTAGATGTGTTTTCCCTGTCATCTATGATTCCTTGATTGTCACAGTCAATGTATCCAATGAGTTTGAAAACATAATGCCAAGGTCCTTTGTGCCACTTAAATACCTCGAAATTCTCTTTAATGCTTTTCAATGAGAGTCTTTTGGTGAATCAATGAATTTTGAGATCAGAATTAATCCATACATCATGTCTGGTCTAGTCACATTTAAATAAATAAGGCTACCAACTAGCCTTTTAAACAATGTAGGATCTATAGTTGATCCATCATCATCCTTTCTCAATTTTAAACATGTTATTACTCATGTTGGGTCTAGGTTGCAATTAGACATATTGAATCTTTTAAAAATTTCATTTGCATACTTCTAATGTGATATAAATAAGGCTACTTACAGATTGATGGACTTCAATGCCCAGGAAAAAAATATGTAAGCACCAAATCAATCATTTCAAATTTGTTTTCCATCTCTATTTTAAAATCCTTTATGCCAAAATTACCATTAAATGTAAAATCATCTACATACAGGAAGACAATTAACATGTTACCTTTCTCATTAACTTTGGTGTACATCATCGGTTCACTTTCACTTCCAAGAAATCCATTCTGGGTGAGATAGAATCAATGTGACTGTACCAAGCTATAGGAGCTTGCTTCATACCATAGAGTTCCTTTTTTAGTTTGTACACTTTGTGGTATTTTCATGGAACTTCATATCTTTGTGGTTTTTCCACATACACTTCCTCCTCCAACTACCATTCCAAAATGTAGTTTTAACATCCATTTGATAAAAATGCCATTTGTTTTTTACAACAATAGCCAAAATTGTTCTGACTGTGTCCATGTGTGCGGCATGTGCAAAGTTCCATTGAATTCTATGTCGGGCTGTTGTTTGAACCATATTGCAACCATTCTTGTCTTGTACTTCTATGCATTCCCATCAACATCTTTCTTTGTCTTGTAAATCCATTTGACATTAATTACATCCTTATATTTTGGTACATCTACCAGTTCCCATGTTTGGTTCTTCTTAATGCATTCTATCTCTTCATCTGTGGCTTGTGCCCACACTTCATATTTGACAACTTCCTCAATTGTTAGAGGATCATCTATTTGAGAAAATTATGCAAGAACATCAAATGATTTTGGTGTACTAGCTTCATATATCTCACACAGACTTCTTGTGTTTATTGGATATGTTGATGTCAACCTCGTCGAACTGCTTAATGGAGTTTGTTGACCTCTTGGTGTGCTTTTTAGCGTATCTTGGGATGTAACTTGTGTCAAATTTCCTTGTGCTAAAACATGTCGTGGTGTCGTGGGAGTCGATGGTGCTACGACGTTTTGGATTAGATGTGGTGTTTGAAGCTCTTCCTCCGTCATGTCATCATAATCAATAGTTGACACAATCTTGACATTCTTCTTGATGGTTCTATCAGACAAAGAATCAATGCATACCTAAGAAGGTTTCTGTTAGAGAGATATCTGTCTTATAGGAAAATAAATGGATTAGGAAAGGCTTCAAACTTTTTGGAGTAAACATTTGGGATGTAGAAGCTAAGAGAGAAGAACACATCTAGGAATTTCTGGTTCGCATGGACTTTAAGGATTTATTTCTCGAGAAAATACTAGGATTACCACCAAAACGAGACTTAGAATTTTCCATAGAATTGATACCGAGGTCACTACTGGATTCCAAAGACCCATACCACATGAGTAGATCAGAATTGGTGGAGCTCAAGTTGCAGTTATAGAAGTTGATTGAGAAAGGCTATATCTAACCTAGTGTGTCCCCTTGGGGAGCACCTATACTCTTTGTAAAGAATAAAAATGGTACGATACGAATTTGCATCGATTACTACCAACTTAACAAGATGATCATCAAGAACCATTACCCACTCCCTAGGATTAATGACTTGTTCGATCAAGTTGGAGGAGAAAATATATTTTCAAAGATTGACCTGTTGTCTAGGACCATCAGGTACAGATCAGCAATGAAAATATACATAAAACAACTTTTCGAACGCCATACAGCCTCTAAGAGTTTGTAGTAATACCTTTTGGCTTGACCAATACAACGACAAATGTTATGTGCATGATGAACAATATCTTCAGTAAATACCTAGATAAGTTTGTATTGGTCTTTATAGATGGCATCCTAGTTTACTCAAAGAGTAAAGAGGAACATGACGAGCATCTCCACATAGTACTAAGGGTGTTAAGGGAACACCAGATTTATGCTAAGTTTAGTAAATGCGATTTTTACAAACCACAGATATAGTACCTAAGTCACATCATTTCTGAGAAGGGGATAGTCATTGACCTAGAAAATATTAAAGCCATAGAGGATTGGCCTACCCCTACCCGTGTCATAGACGTTAGGTCATTTTTTAAGATTAGTAGGTTACTATAAAAAGTTTATTAAGAAATTTTCGAGGATTGCATGTCCAATGACCTCCTTACAAAAGAATCCAAACAAGTTTTTATGGACGACCAAGTGCGAGGACAGTTTTCTGAAGCTTAAACAAGTTTTGACTATTGCATCGATACTACGAATTGCAGATCCTTATGGGGATTTCAATGTTTGCAAATATGTGGGAAAGTAAGGAATTAGAGGAGTCCTCATGCAGAATGACTACGCGATCTCTTATGATTCACGAAAATTAAACGAACGTGAACAAAATTATCCCACCCACGATCTTGAGCTAGAAGCCATTATCCATGTTGTGAAGATGTGGAGGCACTACCTCATGGGGAAGAAATTTCTTCTGAAGACAAACAACATGAGTCTAAAGTATTTGTTGGACCAGCCAGATATAAATGCAAGGCAGGATAGATGGTTTTTCTTCCTCAACGAGTACGATTTTGAATTAAAGCATATAAAGGGAAAGGAGAACAAAATCACCAATGCTTTAAATCGACGAGCTCATATGTTATATGAGGTAACTTTAAGCAAAACCAATTCGAATTTGCACAATAGGATCAAAACGACAAACAAAGTTGACTGTTTCTATGTTGAAATCCTCAAGAATATTCAAGAGGACATGTTGCTTCAACAACAAAAAGAGTATAAGGAAGAAAATACCGGACTATTGTGGTACAAAGAGAGATTGTATGTTCCGGAAGGAGGGGACATTAGGTCTAGGATCCTCATGGAGGTCCATCGGAATCCCAAATCGGGGCATCCTGGATATCAAAATATGATATCAATAGTAACAAAGCACTTTTTTCTGGCCTAAGTTAAAGGCCGACATATTTTTATTTGTCACAAAATGTCAAGAATGTCAGCTAGTCAAAGATGAGCACCAACATACTTCGGAATTAAAACAACCATTACCCAGTCCAAAATGGAAGTGAGAGGTCATTAGTATGGATTTTATTATGGGTCTAACAAAGACCAAGAAGCAAAATGATTCCATCTTTGTAGTGGTTGAAAATTTATCTAAAGCATCACACTTTATCCTAGTTAATTCAACCTACAAAGAGGTTTACGTTGCCGACATTTTCTTAAAGGAGATATTCAGATTGCATGGGATACCCAAGGAAATCATCTCAGATTGAGACACAAATTTTACCAATAGATTTTATAGATATTTATTCTCTGTTTTAGAGACATAGTTAAATTTTAGCACTTCTTACCATGCGCAAACAGACTGGAAGAATGAATGGGTAAACCATATTTTGGAAGACATGCTTAGAATGTATGTTATGACCAATCCCACCAAGTTCGAGGATTATTTGCACTTCGCATAGTTTTCATATAATAATGGATACTAGACCTCCAGCAAGATGATTCCCTTCAAGGTACTCTATGGCCGGAAGTGTAGAACACCGGTTACTTGGGATAGTCCGGTGGACCGACTTCTGTTAGGTCTAGAATTATTAAAGGACTTGGAACAGTTAGTCACCAAATTACAATAGAACCTTAATGAAGCACAAGAACGCCATAAGAGTTACACAGATAAGAAAAGAAAAGATAAATATTATCAGATCGATGAACTTGTTTACTTAAAAGTAAAAGTGAAGAGAAGCTCATTGAATTTGGGAAGATGCAGAAATTTTGCACCAAGATTTTGTGAACCCTTTGAGATATTGGCCAAGAGAGGGTTAGTGGCATAGGAATTAGCTTTACCTGCTCACATTGTTAAAATTGTTGTGCCATTTATATCATCAATCAATGAGTGCAATCAGATTCTTAATTATTATGCAGTGAAGAGGAGTGAATTATACAAACTGAACAAATCAAATCTCAGAAGAAACAGACAAGTATTGCTTAGATAATTACAACATTATCTTTATTAAAGAATATGATGTTACAATAGTGTGACTTAAGGAGGAATTTGAATCATTAGGGATGAATTTGAATCCACCAACTGACTCTAACTATATCTGATTGCATGGATTATTAAAGATGTCTAAATCACTATTGGAGTCCAAGTGGTTAACTCCATATGTCTAATTCAGTCAATCCATCAGTTATAATCAGTTAAACCAGTCTAACTGTAGTGGTAGGTGAGAATCCGGTGAGAACTAGAGCCTTCCCACATGCATCCATGCATAAATAACACTAACTAAATTGGAGTAGAACTAATTGAATGTAACTAAAGAGTAACTAAGATTAGCTAGTTACCAACTCCCAACAACTAAAGGAGGTTGGTTCCGGTACTCCCAGTGGCTCCTAAAATGTAGGGATCGGCCTAGGAGGTGCCTAAACTAATGCACACAAGTGCAATTAGTCTTAGTTAGCCTCTATCGGTGTTACCCGTACTCTACTGACGGGTACATGTGGCCCCAAGTGGACCCAAATAAAATACTTCTAAGTTAGGATAAAATAATCTAATAGACAGTTTCTTCAAGGGAGGATTATAAATCCTACCCCCCCACCCCTGAATCCTAATTTGGAAAACTGTGGGCCCTGGAAACAAGGCCAAAAGTCACCCATATACAATATAAAATATAAAAAAGGTTTCTTAATAGACTGAGGAAATAGGGGAAGACCTCATGGGAAACCTGCCCACCCCCACCTTAATATAAGCAAGAAACAGGAAAATACAAGCTAGCTTTAGAGTAAAGAAGCTTCCTCCTTTGAAAAATAACTTGTCAAAACACTGCTGAAAATTTGCAACTCTATGCAACAATATGGTTCTTATGTGCAGCAACATCCTGAAGCTGTGCATGTGAACCTCTCAATGGCCATCTAAACTGATGGATGTGTGTGTCTCTTCTGGATGGAAGAGGTGGAGAATGATCAAATATTTTCTTCTATGGGACAAGTGGTTGATCATTCGCTATCATCAAGTAGCACCGTCCTAGATTTTTGTTGCACCACTCTGTAGCAAGCGAATATGTGAGAGAGAGTGCAACATGCTCATTTTGATACTGGGACCTAGTTCTACTTATGTCTTCTAGATTCCCAGCACCATCCCTAGCAGAATCAATGAGATTTTGAGCCCATCTAGGCTTAGGCCTTTGGTTTGGAATCGATGTAGGATTTGGATCTAGAATATCATGAGGTTCAACCTCAATAATAGGATCATTGTGGTCCTGATCCTCTTCATCTAAATATGAAACATGTAATGAATCATCATCATAAAAAATTGGAGGAAGAGTGTTTATACATTCTTGTCCTTTGGATGATGGTGCATCACACAACTGATGTTCTTCAAATTGAACACTCCGATCAAAGAAGCATCATCCTAGTTGCAACCTCCATCAACTTGTATGCTTTTCCATCTTCTCCATATCCTAGCTGAATGCATTCACTACTTTGGGCTTGGAAGGCCCAAGAATTGGAACCAAAAGCTCTCAAATGAGATACATTAGGCTTATGCCCATGTAGTGGTTTGAGTGGAGAGGCCCCAAAAACTAATTTATGAGGCACTATGTTCTGCAAATATGAAGCACAGTTTATATATTCTACCCAAAGAAAAGGAGTGACATTCTTACAAAGGAGAAGGAAGGTTTCCATCTCCTCCAGTGATATCTTCTTCCTCTCAGCCACACCATTCTACTGTGGTGTGTATGGAACCGAGTGTTCCATTTGAATCCCCTTTGATTCATAGTAATACTGAAATTCTCTTTTGATGTACTCTCCTCCTTTATCAGATATTATGTACTAAAATTTCTTACTGAAACTATTCTCAACCATAGCTTTAAAAACATTAAAAATCTCAAAAACTTATGATTTCTGTTTCATAAAGTAGATCCAACAGTACCTAGAATAGTCATCAATAATGGTGAGGAAATACAGGAAACCATTAATGGATTTTCTGGGAATAGGTCTAGCCACATCACTATGTATCAAATCAAGTAAAGAGGCAACTGTATGTGCCTTCCCAACTTCATACCTCTTCTTTGGATGCTTACCTACCAAGCAACCAGAACATACTCCATTGGAATTTTGGATGAGAGGAAAACCTTCAACCATTTTATCGTTGTGGAGTTTCTGGAGATATTTGAAATTGCGATGCCTGAATCTCTCATGCCAAATCTTGTTGGTGTTGTTAGCATGAGAGAATAAAGCTATAGTAGGTGAGACATGAATACAATGTGAGAACTCCCAAGATTTAGTAGAATTATTTTCAATGCCTTTCGTTATGATATCTTGAGTACCTTTTTCTTTGATCTCAACTGAATCTGAGTCGAATGTAACTCTCTTGGGAGAGCCTGTATGGGCCATATGATAAACATACAACAAATTAGCTGCAAGGGAGGGAACATATAGAACATTTTTGAACTCACCATGCTTGGTTTTGAATGAACCTCTTCCTTCTGCTGGAATTTGGGAATCATCTCCCATGTGAATGTTAGTCCTTTTGATAGTGTGAGGGTAGATAAATATTCTTTGGAGGAAACCATGTGGTTGGATGCTCCAGAATCAATCAAATATGTTGACGACTAAGTAAGTATAGCCTTCAAGGCATGTCACCTTTCATCATCTTCTATTTGTGGTCCATTATCAGGATTATTTTCTCTTTGTGGAAGAGCAATGTTATTATGCTTGAGGAGGGAAGTGAGCTGGTCAACTTGCTTCTTCATGCCAGATTCTTCTCGATGAAAACCCCTCATACAATAGACACATATTATTTTCAAAATTATTCATCTTCTTAGAACCTGAAGCTCCTTTAGAAGTCTTATGATTCTCTTTAGGCTTCAAATCAACTGCTTTAGGCTCCTTTCCCTTAGATTTCCATTTATCTTGTGCTTTGGTAGAGTCTGTCACTAGGAGAGTTTGATATTTGGAAGTCTTGATGACTCCCATATCGATCAAATTATCTTACTCCTTTATTAAGCACTCGACAAATGAATCAAGTGAGGGAATATTCCAATTGGGAATGGAATCCATTACGAAATGGAATATTGAGACAAATACAGAATACTCAGAGCCTAGTTTGTTAAGTATGGAGAGCACATGCTGCTCATCCTTTCTTTTTATTCCACACTTTCTGCATTGGAGTGCAAGAAGCTTGAATTTAGTAAAGAATTGCTGGATGGTATCAAAACTGTCAGGATGTAAGGCTATCAACTCGTTCTCTAGAATGTGTCCCTAAAGCTCATCTTGCTTCCCAAATAAGACTTCAAGATTCTACCAAGCTTCCTCAGGATTCCTCAAATATTTAAGGTGAAATAGGAGATCTCTGGATATGTGAGTACATATATAACTGAAAGCTCATCTAAGTGGTTCAGAAACCTGTTTTTCTCAGCTGGATGATGGGGATCAACCTCCCTTCCAAGTATTATCCTGAAGTAGCCCTTGTTTTGCAAGGACAACTGCATATCTTCCCTCCAATGAACATGATTTAATGGGGTTAGGATTCGAGGTGTGAAGGGTTGACAATCCATAATTCTCCTGTTGGAAAAGGCAATATATTCACACAAGCTACGTAGCACGTGTAGAAATTTCACTACAAAACCAAAATCATTCGAACTATGTTAGAATCAAGCCTTCCCTCTCGACATGAACATTTTCTCAAGGTTCATCATGCCTGCACTGCCACTTTGAATAAATTCAGAGGAATTACGACACTCTTTGCAGGACTAATGTGGAAACCCAATTACTTTAGGTGTTCAATGGAGAGTAGAAAAACTTGAACCTTGCTTGATATGGTTATGATACCAGTTAGAATTGTTGTGCAATTAGATCATCAATCAATTAGTGCAATCAGATTCTTAATTATTATGCAGTGAAGAGGAATGAATTATACAAACTGAACAAATCGAATCTCACAGGAAATAGATAAGTATTGCTCAGAGAATTACAATATTATCTTCATTAAAGAATCGGGTGTTACAATAGTGTTACATAAGGCTGAATTCAAATCATTAGGGATAAATTCAAATCCCTCGACTATACTTGATTGCATGGATAACTAAATATGTCTAAATCACTATCACATTTCAAGTGGTTAACTCCAGTTGTCTAATTTAGTTAATCCATCAGTTATAATCTGTTAAACCAGTCTAATTGCAGTGGTAGGTGAGAAGTAGGCGAGAACTAGCGTCGTCCCACATTCAGCCATACATAACTAGTGCTAACTAACTTTACAATAGAACTAAATGAATGTAATTGAAGAGAAACTAAGCTTAACTAGTTACCAACCCCCAACAACTGAAGGAGCTTGGTGTCAGGACTCCCAATGGCTCCTAAAATGTAGGGATTGGCCTAAGAGGTGCCTAAACTGATGCATGAAAGAGAAGTCAGTCTTAGTTAACCTCTATCAGTGTTCCCCATACTCTAGTGGCTCGTACATGTGGCCCCATTAAGCCAAGTGAACCCAATGGTACTAGTGGACCCAAATAAAAGACTCCTAAGTTAGGTTAAAATAATCTAATAGATAGTTTTGTCAAGGGAGGATTATAAATACTAACACACATAAAGGTTCATAATGTTTTCCATGCATCTTTATTGAAGAAATATGTATATGATACTAAACATGTTATTTATTGGACCTTATTATAGGTGGAACCTGAAGGGGAGTTTGTACCCAAACCCCTTTATATTCTGGACAAAATAGAAGTACACCTCAAAAAGAGAACCATAGTCCAACTAAAAGTGCAATGGCAGCACTTTGGAGCCGATGAGGCCACTTGGGAGAACGAAGCCACCATGAGAGAGGCTTACCCCAGCTTATTTCATGACTTCATTCCTAGTCCCTAGAACACCGGGATAGTGTTTTTCTAAGCGGGGTGGGATGTAATATCCTGAATCTTGACCTTAACAATAATGGGCATGAGTCCCATTGCACATTATTTACTTTGATGTTTATGTTGTATATTGGGCGTAAGGCCCCACTTCCCATGAGTATGATGATTTGTTAGATATATTGGGCATAAGCCAATTCATATGTTTATTTAGAATGTATGTGATTGTATATGTTGGGCGTGGACCCCGATGGACAAGATTATTGTCGTAGTATGATGTAATTGATATATTATGTGATTTATCTTAAATGCATATAATGAGATTATTATTCTGATAAAATGGGTAGAAGACTAAATGCATGATTGAGTTCTATAATGTGTTGGTTGTGGACCTTGAAGCACATTAGTGATGAGATTTTGTGTTGAGCGCAAGTTGTGGAGCACATGAGTGATTAGATTTTTGTTTAGCTCTAGCTCTGGAACACATGAGTTATGAGATTTTGTGTTGAGCATAAGCTCTAGATCACATGAAATATAAGAATTTGAAGTGTTGGGAATAAGGCTTCAAGCATTCCAAATTGGTGTTGAGCATAATCTATGGAACATTAGATTCTTGGACATTGTATCCCTATGTGTATCATACAAGTACATCATAGAATTAGTATTGAGAGAGAGGCTCTAGAATTGCACTAAGTGTAACTCCCAATTTTTAGCGTGTAACCGACTTTATCTTACTTATTTTTAAGTTGATTAAATGAAATTTTTAATTTCTACTTCTCATCAAGTACTGAAGAACTACCACGATACATGAGGTAATCCAACATGAAACGAGGTTTATAGCTGCCTAACTTAGTTGACCAACCCTACCTAAAGGCCTTGATAAAAGAAATTATTTTAAGCTAATGAAAGCACCATGTAAATGAGATCATGTTATATGATGCCTAAATGAATATAAATATTAATATATATAGTTTATATATATTATGAATAAAATAATAACTATATATACTATATATATAATCAAATAAAGATAACTAAAAATAATAAATAAGGAGTCTATGTATTTATTATTTACTAAAATGATTAAATAAATATTCAATCCTAAAAATCAAATTAGGAACTAGTAAAAAGTTTCTAAGTTAAAATAATCCACATAAATTAATTAAAGATTATTTTCAAGAAGATAATGGATTCTTGATCTAACTCATGTTTAAGTTCCCTTTCCTAAAATATTCTTCTATAAATACCCAAGCGAAGGGAAGGTTTGGGGATCTAATAATTTTTATTTTCCTAAGTAATTTTGGAGAGCATTTCCAAAGGAAAAGAAATCTTATATTTTAGATAAGAGAAGCCTCATCTTTAAGAGCTCTAGACTACTTGCATGTTGGAACCAGCTCGGGGGGCTCCAGATTAAAACCAGGAATAGTTATGGGTCATGGTTGGGAGGAATGTGGTAGTTCCCAAGTTATCTGGTTAACGGATCTAAGGTCAGAGATATCTCAGTTTTCATTAATTTTGTGTGATTAAGTGTGTAGGGTTCCTAGCCATTAATAATCTTAAAATTTGCAAGTATGAGGTATTTACCTTCTCCATTTTTATTAATCATGTTTACAGATTTTTACTTACAGTTTTTATGCTCTCAATTTGAATATCTACAAAATTGAATACATGCTTCAAATTGATTTCATTTGTTTAAATTATGAATCTTAGTATGTAATGTTTTAGATAATTTCTAGGGTTAGTTTTTATGTTGAAAGTTATTTTATTTGTTTAAACTTACACCTCACCCTTTAATTCTTAGGAAGCTTTTTAAGTTGAAATTCTCTTAGCATTATATTTAAACAATTTTAGAAAGATTGATGTCAACAGTTTAAATTAGATTCAATACCCTAGTTTCTAGATAAACTAATAATCAAATATCGTCCCAACATTTTATAAAAACTAAACCCTAGATATATTTTCCTAAAGAACTTGCACACGTCTATGACCTTATTATAAACTAAAACAAAGCTTAAACAAAACTAGTTAAAACCTGTGATAAACAAAATATATTGTAAACTCTGTTTCAACGTTAAGGTAATTATTAAATAAATAAATTATAAAACATTGAGATGAGGGATCGAAGCCGTTTGAAACAAATCCCAAATTTATAAACCAAATGAAGTATTGACACATTTCATTTGCTAGTGGACTTAAATCTCAATACATCCTATCTACTTAGCAAACCTTTAAACTATTAAAAATCAAAACAAACAAAACATTATAAATAAGTTGTAAACCAATATACGAAATAGATATAAAAAATACCAAAGGTGTGAAGGTCAAGAGCCTATCCACGTTTTCTTTCAAATCATACCATTAAATACCAACCCTTATAAACATTGTTTAAACTGGCCAGCAATCGAATCCTGTAAGGATTGGCCGCCGGCCATTTATTTTCTAAACAGAGTCTATCCCCAAACACATCGTGTTAGTCGATTTCTAAGATGTAAAATGAAATAATCACCACATACAAACACATTAACGAAACAAGAATTTCAAAATTTAACGAAGTCAAAGTATCTATGAACCTAGGATCAAATCATGTAAATACAAGCTAAAATACTCAACACATTACAGGTTGTGTTATTCACATAGGGCTTAGCCCTTATAGGCTCCCCGTAAATTATTAAAATGCCACATGTAAACTATAGAACATAACTACACTCTTTCCATGCAAACCAAATACATAAACACAATTTGTTTCCATAAAGCTAAAATACCTCTACATAGGTGTCGTTACCAACGCAAGGCTTGGGCCAAGTTCTTATGACTGCCCCTAGAAACATGATGATATCGTAAATAAAAAAGAGCTACTTTTTCATCAAAAAAATGTATCCTTTAAAAACCACATTGTTTTCACCATTCATATCCCTTAGAAAGCCATGGAATTGCTTATTCCATTGCATAGCAATAGAATTGTTAACTTTTAAAGAAATGCATTGAAAATTTACAGAGCTATTTACAAAACACAATGAAAATCCCATTAAGAGTTATTCAAAAACCAAAATCCATTTCATAGTAAATGGTAAACCAAACACACAGAGCCAAGTCTCTTTTAGCCAGTCACAATATCAAATTTACAATTATAGAGCCATGCAAAGGCTGTACACAGTCACATTTACATAATTCCCAACACGAGTCGAGTGCACCCCAACATCCAACGAAACACCGAGTAGCGAATGGATTACAACATATATATCCCAGACTGAGTTTTGAAACCCTTTAACAAACCCAACAAGCTCAAACATATGGGTAAAGGCCAATTTCCATTCGTGGGGCTTACCAGGAATTGTCGCACGGGAAACCCAACAGCTCCGCCTCCCCAAAATGCAGAGGACCCATTCTATCTTCACTTGCAACAACAAAAACATAACTTGATCAAAATTATGCCAAAATGACTATAAACCAAACCAAAATCAAAGGTGCATTCATACGAATAGTGGCATACCTGCCCATGAGGTAAAGGTAAGATGGTTTTGCAAGATGTACGTGCATCTTCCACCTGGAGTGTGATACCTCCCTCCACGAAAAAACAAAAACCAAAGAAATGAATTTGAAACCCTAACATAACGCATAAGTTAGGAATCCTGCGAGAACCTTGGTGCATTCAATACGCCAAACTCACTGCCACTACCATACAAATAGAAACCCATAAGTCTACAGTGTGGTTTCACACTTCATACCACCATAATAAACCTAGTCATCATAGTTTTTAAAACCCCATGATATTGTGATTTTCCTAGGTCTTTAGCCATAGTTTTGATGGAATAACATATTCCATAGCATAAACCCCTACACTTTAAATTTTAAAGAAAAAAACATTTTATAAAAAAGGTTGTAAACCTTCACCCCCCTAGTTGTTACAAACATATAAGCATATAATATAACCCTTTTTACCATAGTTATAAGATATGGGATAGGCTTAGGACCCTTTTCCCTCTTTTATTTTGAGCATTGGAAGAGATTTTTGTAGGTTCCAATAGTTGTAGATGGTAGGACTCAGTTCCGTTACATTCGCATTCCTCGGTTCATAGGAAAAGTCACCCGCAGAAGAATATAAACACATGAACTAGTTCATGATGAACTAAGTAAACCCAGTAGCATAGGAACCTTACCTTTTTGAGTGGAAATTGAAGGGACACAACCCCACCACTCCACCCCTTGACATACAGATTTAAGTCACCTCTTCATCATAAACAGATAAATAACTAAATACATGTAATACAAAAGCAATAGAGAAACATAATTAGATCAGCAGTAGCAGTAAACTAAGATAAACATATAAGTAAACCATAGGTCCATCAAAATATATAATAGCAACGAGTCAAACTCATCATCATATAGGAAAAAAATAAAGGAAACAACAAATAGAGCTTAGGATTAGTTCTTCAAATAAGATTTTATTCCGCAGTAAAAATGAAGATGTCCTTAAGATCTAGTAGTTTTATTAGCCTACTATTTATTTATTTTTATTTATGGATTTTAGGGACATTACATGAGGGACCTTGCTCTGCACTCTCTTTTCCAGACACTAGCTCATAATACATATAGTAGTTGTGACTACGTTAGCCCAATATTTATTTGACAAATGCTTGGTTTCCATCATGTTGTGTGCCAATTCCATAATGGTTGTTTTCTTTCACTCTTTGACCTTGTTGTGCTGAGGTGTATACTATGCAGTTAATTGTTTATGTATTCCATGGGTATTGCAAAAATTAAGTAAGTCATTCGATATATATTTACCGCCTCTGTCCATCCTTAATATTTTGATGTTTTATCCTCTTTGCTTCTCCACGAGTGCCTTGAATTGCTGAAAACATCTAAATGCATCATATTTATGGTTTAGAAAATAAATCAATGTTTTTGTTGGGAAATCATCAATAAAAGTAAGAAAATAATTGTAGCCTCCTATGGATGGTGTTTGCATTGGGTCACAAATACCAAAGTGCACAATTTCAAGGGGTGTGCATGCTCTGTATGACTTTCTGACTGGAAAGGTTTCTCTATATTGTTTACCAAAAATGCAACCTTCACAAACTATGTATCATTTTCCAATCAATGGAAATCCTTTAACCATATTCTTCATGTGAAATAGATTCATCCCACCAAAATTCAGACGTCCAAATCTGAAATGCCATAGTGAGGACTCATCATGGGCCTCCGATTGAAATGTTGCTTCAATTTCAATGATTCCCTTTTCTTCCATGTCGCGGTGGTTGTCTACTTCTTTTCTTTATGCCTTGATTGCAACTCCTGAATTTTCCTTTCCTTTCATGTCTAGCATTATCCTCAAAGGAAACAAATGATTCCTTTTCATTGGTACTTTTTGTGTCAAGGGGTTGCTTGGACGTAGTCTTTAATGAGACAATGATTATGTTTCATTTAGAATCTATAACCCTTTTGTACCATCTTTCCAATGGTCATCAAATTGTGTTTGATAGCTTTGACATAATAAACATCACGCATAGTATTCTTCTCCCCTTGTTTTCTTATAATTCCAACAGTACCTTTTCCCCAAACAATGACTTAGATATTGTTTCCAAGTGTGACATCAGTTTGAACTGATTTATCTAGAATGGAAACCAAATTTAAATTACCATTTACATGATTTCCACAACTTGAATCTAAATACCATATGTAACATGGACTTTCTTGGACAACATTGCATTCAATTTGGGATGGACATGCCAAAAACATTTTGTTGGTCAAAGTGTTGGTGTTTCTCAACTAGTTTTGACCTTGATTTCCTTGGTGATATTGCTTCTTCATGCATTCATATGCAAAATGTCCAAATTTCTTGCAATAATGACATTTTATTTTTGACTTATCAAACTTGTCACCACTTGGCTGACCGGGGTTTTGATTTTATGCTCTACCAGCGACATTTGCAGAACTGTTGTCATGTCTTCCTCTAGAAAAACTTATTCCTCTTCCTTTAAGATTAGATCCCCCCCACCCGCCTCTTCCATGGATTATAGATGTGTGTGCTGCAAATGAACCTTCTAATGATGTATTTGATCTAATCATTCTAGTTCATGATTGATGAGTGAGGCTTCTAACTCATCAATGGTAAACTAGGATAGATCTTTGTTTTCTTCCAAGGTCACTACCAAGGATTCAAATTTTTTGGGAATAATTCTAAAAAAAATTTCAACAACCTTATGTCTTCTATATTTCCTCCATGAGATTTTAGCTAATTTATTAGACCAATGTCTCGAGTGTAAAATAATTCCACTGCATTTGTATCTTTTATTGACAAAGATTCAAAATCTCTTCTAAGAATCTGCAATTTAGAATTCTTTACCTTGTCCAAGCGTTGATAAGAAGTTTCCAATGTATCCCATGCCTTTTTCATGGTTTTTGTTGCATCTACTCTTGGGAGTATGCTTTCATGCATGCTTGAGGTATGTAGAATATAGTCTTTCCATATTTCTTCCTCTGTTCCCTTAAGGCATCCTTCTCATCTTGTATGAGATTTTTATATGCCGCCTAATATACTGGTTCTGTATAGCCATTTTGGATTATCTCCCATACATTTTGACCTTGAATGAATCTTTCATTTTTATATACCAATACTCGTAATTATTTCTTGAGAAAATTGAAGTTTCTAAACTTGGCATTTGTGTAGTAAATGTGGGAGACATTTTTTAATTTCTTATTTTCTTTAGAGAGTTACTTTTTCCTTTTAAGACAAGGTTTATTTCCTAAAACTTTCTAATATCACATCTTGGAAGTGGATGGAGAGGGAAATGAAAGAGAATTGTGCGACAGTCAACTTGAGTTGCAGTAATAAACTTTTTTTTTTCTTCGACTAAAATACTTGTGAAAATATTTTAAGTGGACAAGGTTTTACTATGATGGAATTTTACTACTACATACTTTTACTGCGATAAAATAGTATTCATACTTCACTGCAATTAAATTCACTCCAACACGAGTCAACTTTCACTCTATGTCAACACACCTTTTATAGAGTTTTAATGCTAAACAATTTTACCTCCACAAACATGCACTTTAAGTAGAGAGGATTTTACGGTGACACACTTTTAGTTACTACCACCTCTCATTTTCACAAGACCACATTTAACAAAGCTTTATAAAAGTAGATTTCTTTGTCTATTAACTTATAAACATTAAAAACTCTTTTAAACACTCCGCTACTCCATAACTTGGGATAAAAGTGGACATAACTTTATTTTGACAATCTTATAATCTATCATGTAGCGAAAATATTAAATAAGACATGTGTCCTCTAAGTTTAAAACTTAAACTTTTGCACCATGAAATATTTGTGGATTCTTTGTCTTTTACAAACAGTAAATGTAAACAACATTCACACAACTATTTCTGGAGAAGATGTGGGTCATAAATAAGACACATATTCAACCATAAACTATGGGTTTATACATTATCGCGACATAACAAAATAACTACGAGATGTTGCCTTCTTAGATTTTTTCTTCTTCTCATTTCCCTCTTACACTCTTCTTCTCCTAGAGACTCTCTCATCTCTCTTTGCTGTCTCTCAGTCTTCCTATTCTACATATACAAAGACTAAATATTTTCTTCTCTTGGAAGCTACCAAATAACATTAAAGAATGTAATTAATTTCTACCTAAAAACTTGACTTAAGAAATACAATTCCACTGCTTATGTATAGTGAGAGGTGAACTCCACAGCCCTATATAGAGACTGACGATTGTACTTCTACAAAATATGACTGAGTAAGCTTTGCTGTGATGTAGATCTACTTGTAATTAATATTTCCAAAATTTTGCAACAAAAAAAAAATGGCTTCAACGAAATTAGTTTCTTCTTTTTGCTCTGCTAAAAATGAATAAACTCAATGTCTAAAGTAATTATTTTCGACAAAAGATTATTGGTTTCTACAATGCATAGCAGGGAATGAATGATAGGGTGTGCTGGGAACAAACTAATTTTATGAGAAATAACTTGGTGATTAAAACAAATATTTGACACCAATTATTTGTATACCTAATTACTTTACTTTTTTCTAAAATAAAAAATTTCACGACAATTTCCAATTTTGTCTATATTTTCAAATTATCAACCATCAGTAAAAACACCCTGCGAAATTTTTTATCTAACACCCACTCTTTAACGTAAATAACTATTCACAAGTGTCTCTATGTTAAATTGAGGTGCTATTGATTAAAACATTTGTAGGAAACAATTTTCTAAAGAAAAAATATTCTCTCTCATATTTCCATTCATGAACGCAAACACAAAATCTTAGTGAGTTGACCCTTAAATAATTGTTCAATGCATCAATTATTTGCTATAGCCTAAGATGAATCAATACTTCAGCATATTGACACTATTTTACTTTAAACGATCCAAAAATAGATTTCTTAGCACTCACAATGGATCAAAGTCATAACCCAACGTTTCTCCAGACAGGAGATTGATTATCAATTTCTACCGGACAGACTATACATTTGCATAATCGCTGGATGACAAAACAAAGAACTCACACACACGTCATTGAAACATTATTGATATTTTTCCCTTGGTCAGAACATGCACAAAATCAATCAATTTGTTGGCATTTATTTGCACACATTGATTACGCACCGAGACACAGGGGAAACAAGAAGAAATCTTAGATACATTAAATATAAGTTATTTTCATTATATAAAAATGACCTCATATTACATGTTAAGGATTCGCTGGACTTGTCTAGCCTCGGTCTGGTTTACATTGTGACTGGACTTCCTCTCACAATGCCCCGCTTATGTGGATCGATCCGTAAATTTATTTATATATAGAACAAGCCCTATTGTTTCCATGAATATTGAGGAAGGAAATCATGTTTCTTGCAACTCCTTTTCTACATTGGAGGATTTAGCTGTCAACCATATGAATATTAATACTTGTGTAGGGCTGAGGGCTGTGAGTAAGCGCTCCCATGTATCTCTCGGAGGCTTATCAAATATACTCCCAAGAGACATAGGAGCGCTAACTCTACAGTTATGCCATAGGTTATCTGGCAGGTTAAAGTTTAGCATGAAACAACCCAAACTGTTTCCACGTGTAAGATCCAAAGGTAGAGCAATACGACTTTGTTTGACTCATTGGCAGGGAATTAGCTGTGTTGCAGCTTTTCGCCTTGTTTATTTTAATGGTGCATCAAGTTGAGGATGACACATAAACATTGATATTTCACTTTCAATTGTAAAAACTTACTGTAATAATTTTAAAAAATGCATTAAATCATTACCTAAAGCTTTTAAATTACGTGTTGTTTCTGGAGTACTCTAATGCTTAGACAATTTCGCTAGGATTTAGACTACTCCGTTAAGGGCGCTAACGCCTTTGAGCGATGCCCTTCCTGGTGGAGAGATCTCCATTCACTGGTCCCACAGGATTCTGAAATTCACTGCATATCAATCTTGGCGTCTTCCTGCCACAAAAATTGTTTATTTGGCATCAATTTTTGAAGATAAAAAGTAAACTGAATTAGTAGTATGTCTCTACTAATGGATTAAGTTGTATTTACCATTATGTTCAGATCATTCGAGTGAATAACCTATGAATGCTTACATCACAAGAAACATGGTTTTAGTTATACTGTCTCACAAGAACATAGCAGAAACATAAACAAAGGATAATGTACATTAGAACCGTGGAGATATTTGTACGCAACATAGGGACTAAAATTGGGAGGACTTGCGTAGACAATTTGAGAATTGTGAAGGATATTGTTGTTTAAAGAAAATAATTAAATAGCTCAGAAGACTGCATCATGCTTCTGTATGTATGACTCGATAATTAATACTTTTGAGTGATAATAAAAGAACTTTAAATACATCTAAAATAAGGAGCAGGAAATATGAAAAATTTGCTATTATTTTCTTGATTTATCTTTGATTTACAAGCTTTACATATCTAATTCTGTGTATTTATTATTACTTTGTTCCAAAAGCATCAGAGATCATGAAGCTCAACTCTCAACCAGACAAGACATCATTACTAACACTACATTACTAGGAATCTAACTCTTACAAAATAATTACTGATAGAATCATTGCTTCAACAGAAAGAAAGAGAAAAATAAAGTAACAGCCAAAATATTTCCATTAAAGAAAGAAGATAAAGATTTCGGGAACAAAAGAACCAAGAATCACAAGAACAAAGACATGTTGAAACGCCCTGCCACTGCTTTCATACTCTTCATGTATGAAATTGAAAGGCCTTGTGTGATAGGAAGTTTCTTTTAGCTATTTTTGTTTAATATGCAGATAATAAAATATTTAACATAGCTTTATGAGAAGTTCGATCGTGAAGGAGGAATTGGAAAAGTAAAATCTCGATATCATGCCATAATGATGACTGATTTATGATTTTTGTTTCGTTCATTTTTAAATACTATGTGAATGAGACCTTGAGCCTGTAAATTTGCATACAATTGTTAACATAAATTGCTCCTTACTTTGCTGTAATTAAGCTTGACAACTGGAGTAAGCCGAAATGTTGGCACAAGACTCATGGTATCAATTATTGTCGCTTCCATGGAAGATTGTGTCAGTGAGAGGAGTCGAATAGCCCAAGTAACATGAAAGCAGGTGAGCGGAGGAATCTGGAAATGAAAAGCTCAAAAATGTGGGTCAATTGAAATGAAGAATTTTTGGATGGGCCGGGTGAATGGGGTTCGCCCGAGACCAGGAGGGAATCGCGGAAGGATGGCCGAGTAGTCTAACACCTGGAAAAATAATTGGAGCGTTAGACTACTCCCTTTGTTTTGTCATCATGGTCATGGCTGTTGGGTAGGATGAAAAAGTGTAATGATGGTACATCTTCTTATACTAATCCAAATGACCAGCTTCACAGGAAAACTCAAAGAAAATGACAATCCACCATCCTTTTTCTTTTGTTGATTCAGGCTGTTTTTTTGTGTTTTAATATAGAATACAATAAAATTTTATTGGCTATGGTATATCCCTATCCATTTCTTTCTACAGGATGGAAGGTATTAGTTATGTATTTCGTGTTTCAAAAAATTTCCCCATAGAGTCATTATTCAAATTTACAACTATTTTAAGCTTTTTCATGGGAAACATAAATTAAGAAATTCATGTGCAAGTGCATTACAATAAAACATAGTGAAATTAATGTTATATCTATGCATACATCTTGCATAAACAAACATATTTATAACAATAAGTAAATACAATCATTGCATATTCATAGAGAATAATGAATACTTAACTTGTAAGAAAAGAAGATCAAAGAAACTAATTGTGTAAGTGCATTTTTCTATGGAACCATAGGCATTGACTATAGATAACAACCCAAAGCCAATATATGAGGACAACGAGTAATAATAAATACCTATAGTATTATCTATCTTACCTGAACCCATTTCCTCTCATGTTTAACCAATATGCTCACCATTAAGAATTATTAGCATCTCATTCACTATCATGTACAACACATGGAAGGCTTACCCTTTCCCTACTCAATAATCCCTCTGACTACCCAACCCTTATTATGCTCTTCAACTTGTGTAGCAAGGGTCCAACCTGTTGTATTCTTTTAGATAATGTCACATAACATTAATCCATGGCTTCTCAATCATCATAGAGTGACAAATACCAATGGGAAAAGGTTCCTATATTTACCAACATCTATGTTTCCCTACACTCATCCTATTCACTCTAATCTTTATAATTTCCCCATCACAATGTTAAATTCTAGTTAGCTTCTGTAATGTTCCTAAAATTTATAAATAAATAAATAAAATCTTAGGCTAATAAAGTATTGAAATTCAAGGACATCTTAAATCTTCTACGGAATAAAAAATTGGTTCTAAAACTGAACCTAAGTCTCATAGGTTGCTTTCCCTATATGTGTTTCCTCTCTAGTGGTGATGTTTTACATGATGTTGCTCTATTACTTTGACATGTTTGTTAGTTTACTTTTCTTTTCTATTAGTTGGTCACATTTGTCGACACTTTACTTCGTTTTATGTGTCTTTAAATTTGTTTATGGTTTTATTTTTAAAGAGGTCGACTTATCTCTGTATGTCAAGGGGTGGAGTGGCGGGGTTCTATCCCTCTATGGACCTCTCAAAAAGGTAATGATTCCTATTTCTATGGGGTTTACTTAGTTCTTTATGAACTAAGGCATGCATTTATTTTCTTGTGCAGGTGATTTCGTCGATGAACTTAGTCACATGATCGCAGCGATAAATAACATCCTATATCTACAACAAGCTATACATACACTACACTATTCCTACCCATAAATGTTTTATGAGAGGAACAAACTCCTAAAACTAAGCTATACCTTAATCCTATGGTAAGAAGGGATTATAAATTATATGTGTGCATGTATAAACTATATGCTAAGGTTTTAAAACCTTAGATGTAATATTTTATAAGCTTTGAAGTATAGTGTAGAGGGGTAGTTTCTCGCATAAAGTATGCCATCGAAAGTATGGCTCAACTTTGTGAAAGTGTTATGATGGAGGGTTAAAGGCTTAGGGAATTGGGGTTTTTACATGATTTTGCAATCAACATGAATCAAAACTATACCCATGTGGGTTTTGATCTGCATATTAGTGGTGAGCACGGTGGAGAAATAAATTATCTTTGGAAAACATGGGCATAATGCCTCAAGCACTGTGTATGGTTTGGATTTTGTTCATTTGGTTTTTGTTGTGGTTGTTATGGAGAGAAACTTCCTATGGCTTGGGGTGTACCACAACAGACAACTTTGACACTAGAAATCAATCTTTCCCAATATGCAAGAGAAACCAAACATCTAACACTAAGGGATACCAAATCGTACCTTGTTTCGGACAGTTGAAGTAGATCCCCGTTGATATTTCCAATTCACGCTTGCATTACCAATTCGCTCTAAACAACAAAAAACAAGACAAGCATGCTCTATAATAATGTGTTAGAGCTACTCTAGCATATATATTCAATAATGTATAAGCAATTAAACACATCCACGGATTCAATATTCATATTCAATTGCACATAATTGGACAGGAAAAGATATTTCTAGTAATAAAATCAGATATTACAATAGTGAAAACCTATGTCGACACTTCTGTGGACCAAAGAAACCGAGTCCTCCACATGGGCCTCCACCAACTCAATCCTCCATCTCTCGATAGCAAGCTCACAAGCAAAGGAAAGCTTGGGAATAACACAAAGTGCTCCAAAGGGACAAAGGGATGCAGACTAAAGTACAAGAAAAATGAGGCAACAACGGACTATAGTTTCTTTGCTCTTCAATTCCTCCTCTTCAATGTATCCAAGGGGTTCCTTATATAGCACTCCAAAAGGGTAATGGAGGGTCGGATCCGAGCAATATCAAGGCATATGGAAGGCCAAGAGTCAGGATCTTTGGAGTTATATGAGGAAAAATCCAAAAATAGTTGGATTTTTGCACACATCCCGATCTATGTGGGTTTGAGGTCAAAATTTGTGTGTATAGGCGAGTATGGGTTTAAAAGTCATGTACAAAAATAAACAAGTGTTTTTTAGGGATGACCTTGGAACATCAAAGTACAATATAAGTCCCGGGGGTCTAAAGAGTCTGCAGAGGGACAGGGAATTCCATAAATATGTGATCAACCATGTGTGGTAAAATCAGCTCTAACAGATGCCACCTAATGTTTGAGGTTAGAGGGGTAACATAATGGCCAAAATACATTATAAAACCCATCCCAGAAGTGGAGTAATGAAGACCTAGGTGGAATAACTAGCCACTCATCAGTACAATACAATAATCAATCTATACATATAGCAGTCTCAGATACATAAGAGTACAATGGCCATGAATAGGAATGATATACAAAATGTGACAGGTGTGGTCATCTCCATGTACAATATAAAATAGATCAGAATATCCAAAGTGGACGAATATATACAATGGATCAAGATCTCCATAATAGCTGAAGATATACAATGGATCAAGATATCCAAAGTGGATGAAGATATCTGATATACACTGGAATCACATCACGAGAGCTGATATCTCATGAAAACTGGCACGATCAAGGAGGTAGCATACATGGAATGCCACCAAGCTAGAAGGTCTTCTACACAAAACTCTATGAGTACATGTCCTACTATGTGAATAGAGGTGTCGAGGTCAAACATAGTAGTCCATCGTTTGATTACCGGTCATTGATGTATACCGTTAATAGACGCAAGATCACCCACCGACAATGAAAATGGAAATCAAGGTATAGAGTGCAATCTAACAAGTATGAATAAATGTGTTGAGGTCAAACAATTGGAAGAATCCATCGATCAGGGGGCATTGATGTATTCCCAAAACTGTCGATGGCAAGAGAACCTACCACTGATGACTGTAAGTCTCAATGAACTCAAATGACTCTAGAATCCTTTTCCAGAATAAATGATATGAAGTCGATGGAATGAAATCTGCTGGAAGGAGGGAATTAAGGAATACCCCATCAACCAACACGAGGTACTAATCAATGTTGTATAATGTGGAATAAATCGAACAAGATGTGCATGAACTAGTAATAGTATCAGGAATGGACGACATTCAAAGTCAAGATAACTGAGGAATGGCCGACTCAGACTTCAAATTCCTTAGAACAAGAGCATAAAGGCGAATGGTGACTGAATGTAAGTAGCATAGGCTTGACATGCAAACTGGTACATCACTGTGACACAAGAGGAATCAACAGATACTCCATAGGGACTAGAAGCTTAACCAATCGATGGAGATAAAATCAGAGTAACAATTACAACTCCTAAAGTCAAAATAATAAGCCAAACAATGGATGTGATATAAGATGATTTTTTCTAAGGCAACACAACTCCACTGCATCCAAATATAACATCTTTTTCTGTCCAAATTTTTATTTATTTTTATTTTTTCGACTTTTTTAGATATTTTGAAAAGCTTGAAAAGGAATAAAATTTCTTTATAGTACAATCTAGGAGGAGACGAGTGTCAAGGAACAAGCAAACTAGTTACAAGTATTGGAACATGCCTATGCTCAATTAAAGAAAATATGTTTAGGATAACAACACTCGGGGGATGGTTTCCTCCCGGTAAAAGAGGTGATCAAGTTGCAAAAGATATGTAAAAAGGATCTACTTGGCTAGACATGAGACAAGCTTGAGCTATATGGCTGATAACTCAAAGTCATGGAGCAGGAATAAATCTCAAGAAGGAAAGCATAACTCATGAAAATGAAATTACAACTTTATATATACAAGGGATTCCTGACGGAATGGGCAACATAAATTTAAAGAGGAGTATGAAGCTCCTGCTCAAGGACATGGCGGGACTAAAAGGGACTCTCACAACCTAAAAGAGGTCTATCAGCATGGGCACCAAATGCAAAATAGGATCTAACTAGGGCACCCATGTATAGGAAAGCTCTGCCATTCACACAATACCACTTCTAACAACAACATGATGGTTCTGCAATATCATGGAATGGGTTCCTACCTAAGACACAAATGAAATGGTCATAAGGCAATGCAAAATGTAGGCAGATGTGAGATCCTAACCTATATTCCAATTCAGACATTATACCTATAATGGGAACGAACGATTCAAAGCCTCAGAGAGAGTGTACAAAAAATGGACCCTACATGACAACAATATTAGTCCAAAACACCTAGAAACAATTAGTAAAGAGTCCAAAATATAGGGTATACGAAGGATTGATCATGACAATACATCCAAAGGAAACGATGCAGTGAACGATGAGACATAAGAAGGAAAGTAAGGTGTATACTTGACGTTGAACTATCCACTACCACCTTGTGAGGGTGACCACTGGTGTAAATATCGAGCGAAGGGAATAAAAATCCTCCACAAATGGAGTAGAGGATGGAATATGACCATTCCCAAATCTATGAGCAAGGCAAGGGGCTGTTGTGTTCTCTAGTCCAACACCAAGGTCTGCACTAGGACCTGGAGTGGGTGACAGGATACTAGTAGTGATATCATGCATGCCGAATATAAAAGGAACTGAACTCAAGAGAACATAAATATACTCAAGTAACTACAATCCCAAAATCCAACTAGCGCACAAAGACCATACTCCTAAGAGAATATACAGTCATCAGTGGTAGGTTTTCTTGCCATCAACAGTTTTGGGAATACATCAATGTCCCTTGATCAATGGATTCTTCCAAGTGTTCGACCTCAACACATTTATTCACACTTGTTAGATTGTACTCTGTACTTTGATTCCCATTTTCATTATCGGTGGGTGATCTCGTGTCTGTTAACGGTATACATCAATGACCGGTAATCAGACAATGGACTACTATGTTCGACCTCAACACATATATTCACATAGTAGGACATGTATTTGTAGCGGTTCATGTACAAGACCTTCCAGCTTGGTGGAATTCCATGTATGCTACCTCCTTGATCGTGCCAATGTTCATGAGATATCATCTCTCATGATTTGATTCCAATTTATATCATATATATTCATCCACTATGGATATCTTGATCCATTGTATATCTTCAACTATTATGGAGATATTTATCTATTGTATAAATTCATCCACTTTGGAGATTCAGATCTGTTCTATATTTTACGTGGCGATGACCACACATGTCACATTTTGTATATCATGCCTATTCATGGCCATTGTACTCTTATGTATCCGTGACTACTATATGTATTTTAAGTCATATGAAGAGATTGATTATTGTATTGCACTTATGAGTGGTTGGTTCTTCCACCTAGGTCTTCATTAATCCACCTCTAGCATGGATTTTATAATGTATTTAGGCCATCATGTTACCCCTCTGACCTCACACATATTTATGGACTTCCCTGTCCCTCTACAGACTCTTTAGACTCCATTTACTTATATTGTGCTTTGATGTTCCAAGATCATCCCTAAAAAAAACCTGTTTATTGTTGTACGCGACTTTTAAACCCATACTAACATGTACATGTGAATTTTGACCTCAAACCTATGTACATCGGGATGTGTGCATAAATCTAAATATTTTTGGAGATTTCCTCATATGATTCTGAAGATCCTGACTCTTGGCCTTCCATATGCCTTGATATCTTTCAGATTCAACCCTCCATTACCCTTTTGGACTGTGATATAAGGAACCCCTTCAATACATTAAAGAGGAGGAATTGAAGAGAAAAGAAAATATAGTCCATTGTTGCCTCAGTTTGCTTGTACTTGAGTCTACATCCCTTTGTCCCTTTGAAGAACTTTGTGTTCTTCCCAATATTTCCTTTACATGTGAGCTTGCAATTGAGAGATGGAGGATTGAGGTGGTGGAGGCCTAGGTGGAGGACTTAGTTTCTCTGGTTCGTAGACGTGCTAGCAGAGGTTGTCCCAGTGTCTCTAGTTTGTAAGAAATCCAAGGGGAGGATAAGTGATCTCCTGAATGTAGCAGGTATATCTTGCCTATGAGAGGATCGAAACTCCCATACACTACAAGAGGAGGTATATAACCAATTATAGTTTCCCTCAGCTTCAACGCATAAAGGGACTGTGCTATCCAACCCCTACCTGTCCAGGACACTCACAGAATAACCTCTGCAAGTACCCCCTGTGATACCTGGGTATGGAAACTAAGGTCACCCGAATATAACCAATGCTCAGGTGGATAGTCGAAGGCGGGATCGATCGTATGGGAAGGGTATCAAAGCTCGAAACTCTCGAAAAAACACCCATATATGAATACAATCATGGAAATATCTATGGAGCTCACTAAAGTGACTAAGGGATATCCCAATCACAATTGTGTGCGCTTCCTTGTGCTTAACTCCTGTCTAAGAGGAGCCTCTTGAGAAACATGAATTATACCAAGGATTTCAATCTCTCACCTGGATAGACACCTACTTGTTTTGTTTAGTGGTATTGGACAATTAACTCATAATGAACTATTCCAAGACCCTAAAACCTAATCTTGCTGATGCACCCTATAAAGGAAAAGAGCGTAATTCATTTTATTAAGCGTTGATTTTAATTGGCTATGATTACTTAAAGGGAAACAGTCTTGCAAATAATGAAGTTATGACTCAGTAGTGAAATAAATATGCACATTGAACAAGCAATGCCAAGTGCAATCATGTAGAATAAAAAATATGGTATGCCATTGCATGAGATGTATAAAAATATATTCCTTCGATGTCAATGCAATCCTTTCTATATGAAATCCTAAATACAACTCTCACCCAAGAAATCCAATGCAAGTACCTCCTTACATCTATATCTAATATGCAAGTACTAATGCAACTATAAAAGAATGAAAATGCAATAAAAGTAATTGAAAACTATCAGTCTCTTCAGCAAGTATAAAAAACAATCCCAACAAGACATTGAGACAAAAAGAGTAATGCACTAATGGAAAAACAAAAATACAAATGACTAGAACTACTTTCAAAGAAAAATCAATGAAAAAATGGTCTCTGGTCACAAAAGAAGCAGTCAACAGACAACATCAGAACCCAAGGTGACCCAACCACACTCACAACCCACCCTACAACTTCTCACATAAAAAATTCAACCAAAAGGGAGGATGTACGTGACTATTTAAGGGACAACAATGTATGTACATGCCTTTTCTGCTAAAACCTGCATATGTACATGAATGTTCAGCTGAAACCCGTCTATATAGAGAAAAAAATGGTAAAAAGCAGGCTAATGGTCAAACTAATCGAGGGGAGTGTCAATGGATGAATATACTATAAAATGCGACACAGAAACCAGGAGAAACAAAGAGAAAGTCAAGCACATTGTGCCCCCAGACCCCAAAGAAAAACAACTAGGAACATCCCCAATATGGTCGCCAATTCTGTTACGGAGAGAAACTTCCTATGGCTTGGGATGTACCACAATAGATAGCTTTGACACTAGAAATAAATATTTCCCAATATGCAAGAGAAACCAAACAGCTAACACTAAGGGATACCGAATCGTACCTTTTTCGAGATGGTTGAAGTAGATCCTCGTTGAGATTTCCAATTCATGCTTGCATTAGCAATTCGCTCTCAACAACAACAAACAAGAAAAGCATGCTTTATAATAATGTGTTAGACCCACTCTACCATATATATTCAATAAGGTATAAGAAATTAAAAACATCCATGGATTCAATATTCATATTCAATTTCACATAATTGGACAGGAAAGATATTTCTATTAATAAAATCAAAGATTACAATAGTGACAACCTCTGTCGACACATCTACGAATCGGAGAAATCAAGTCCTCCACCACCTCAATCCTCCATCTCTTGATAGAAAACTCACAAGAAAAGGAAATCTTGGGAAGAACACAAAGCACTCCAAAGGGACAAAGGGATGCAAACTCAAGTACAAGCAAACGAAGGCAACAATGAACTATAGCTTCTTTTCTCTTCAATTCCTCCTCTTTAATGTATCCAAGGGGTTCCATATATAGCACTCCAAAAGGGTAATGGAGGGTCGAATATGAGTGATCTCAAGGAATATGGAAGGCCAAGAGTCAGGATCTTCGGCATCTCGATGTATGTGGTTTTGAGGTCAAAAGTCGCGTGTGCATGAGAGTATGGGTTTAAAATTTGCGTACAACAATAAACAAGTTTTTTTTAGGGATGATCTTGGAACATCAAAGTACAATATAAGTCCATGGGGTCTAAAGAGTCTGCAGAGGGATGGGGAAGGCCATAAATATGCGATCAACCATGTGTGGTAAAATCAGCTATAATAGTGGTGGTGATGGTGGTCTCATGCTCCTAGTGAGGGATGTGAAACCAATACACTTCTATGTTCCCTTGACAGGTATGTAAATTTCGTTGTTTTGCTCCTTTGTATTTTTTGTTTGGTTTACGGATTCAAAATGCATACTTCTGATAGCATTGTTTTGGTCTGTGCAAGTGAGGAAGGGTGGGAAATATGCATGGTTTAGAGGCAGAGCTGTGGGTTTCCTGCAACCAAACTCTAGGTAAGCCCCAAATTTGCAATGGTCTTTACACTTGGTGTGTGGTTTTCATAGAGGGTTCGTGCTTCGGTCTGGGGAAACATAAGGTTGAGTCATTTCGTTGTTTGGGGTTTGATAAATGGTTTAGCATCTGTATAAGAGACTATGCAAGCCTTTCATGGCTCATCCAAATATGATTTTTGAATATATTTTGACTGTTAATAACTTGGTTCAGCTGTTTGTATAAAGGTGATCATTGGCAATGCCATGTATTTGGTTTTATTTGACTTAATGGGAAATCTTTGTTTTGGGTAAATGACTCTATGTTTCTTGTTATGATGCATTTCATTTTATTTTACAGTACCATTTCTTTGCAGTGGCACATTCCACGATTCTACTGTGTAAAGTATGTGTAAGGTAGTAGTGTGTGGTTTTATTTAAAATAATGTGGGTGCATTGGTTTATTAATAACATGGCTCGGTTTTTTTAGCGGCTATAAGCATGAAGCTTGGCTTGTGGCATTGATATGTAACCTGGGTTTATTGTTTAAATGTTTTTATTGTTTTAAATCATGATTGTGCATAAGGTGGTATAGGGAATGAGTGTAGTTCTATCCCGCCATTGATATACAATGTTTATATTAGAACCTTCGACGTGAAGCCTAGGAGGAGAAACACTTGATGGATGATATAGTTTGTAAAGTGTTGATTCGTTTTATTTGAAGCCTACGGGATTTGATCCTGGGATGGCAATGATTTGGATTTGTGGTTTGAGGGTTGTAAACCCATGTTTCGTTGATATGATTCTTAGGTAATGGTTCTTGCGATTTCTTCTCAACGCGATGCACTCTGAATAACTCTGTTTGGTTTAGATGTTTTTTTTGATTTTATACTGCAATGTAATAGATGTGATTTGCTCATAGCGATTTTTTTATAAAAGATTGGCAGACCGACAGATAATCCTTTACACGAATCAATGGTTGGGATGGGATGGGTGTATTAATGCTTTTAGAAATGTTATAATATTTTCATAGCATTATTTCAAAACAATGTTTTTGTTAATGTTCTATTATTTTAAGTAATGTTGTTTATGTTTGGTGTTTTAAGACAATTTATATTTTTGGGAACAAATGCATTAGTTGGCAATATGAAATCTACCAACCTTTGGATTTATGTTGAGGGTTTGAATTAATAAGTTTCAGAGATTCAATCTCTAGTCTCATTGTTTATGAATATAAATGGTTTATTTAAATGTTTTGGTGCAAAGTTTATATAATTTTTAGTTTTAAGGAATAAATGAGTTTACTTAGTTTTAGTTAATATTAGTGTTTATTTTACCTAGATTTGTGAAATGTTTGATTTAACTTCATAATAATGTTTGAACAAGATCTAGTAACTAGTTATCTAAGAACTAGGGTTTGAATAAGTTAGACTTTTTGACATTTAAACTTTCTAGAACTGTTTAAATTTTAAAACTAAGAGAATTTAAACTGTAAACACCTCTGTAGGAAATAAAGGATGAATTTAAGGTTAAGCAAATAAATTAACGTGCAATATAAAATTTAACCCTAGAGAATACATAGAAATATTTCAGACTGAGTTTCAATAAATTAAACACATGAAAATATAGTTGAAGCATGTATTTAATAGGCATATTCTTAATCAAGATCATAAACACTACTTTGTAAAAATCTGTAAAGACTAGAGAGGGTAAGAACCTCATACCTGCAACTTCCATTTTATTAATGTCTAAGAAACCTACACACAAACACATAGAATTAATAAAACTTAGCTAGTTCTCACCTCAGATATGTTAACCAAATAACTTGGGAACTACCACGTTCCTCCCAAACATGACCTAGAACCATTCCTGGTTTTAGTCCGGATCCCCCCCAGCTGGTTCCAACATGCAAGTAGTCTAGAGATCCTAAAGTTAAGGCTTCTTCTATATGGAATATCAGGTTCAGTACGAGATTGATTTTCTTTTGGAAATGCTCTCCAAACTTATTAGGAATAATGATCATATCATATTTTTTTGGGATCCTCAAGCCTTTCCTTGGCTTGGGTCTTTATAGACAATCTTTAGGAAAAGGAAAAAGGACAGTTGTTTCAAAACTTTAGTTAGATCAAGAATCCATTATCTTCTTGAAAATAATCTTTAATTGATTTATGTCAAGTTAATAATTTATTAAAATTAACTTAGGAACTCTTTTACTAGTTCCTAATTTGACTCTTTTAGGTTTAAATATTTATTTAATCATTTTTAGTAAATAATAACATATAGATTCTCTATTAATCATTATATTTATTATTTCCTTATTATTTAATATATGTATTGACCCTTTTATTCATAACACATATAAACTATAGATATTACACATATTATTGTTAATATTTATTTAGGCATCATATAGCATGATCCATTTACATGGTGCTTTCGTTAGCTTATAATTATTTTTTTTATCAAGGCCTTCAGGCATGATTGGTCAACTAAGTTAGGCACCTCTAAACATCCTTGCATATTGGATTAACTTGTATATCATGGTAGTTCTTCAATACTTGATGAGAAGTATAAATTCAAAATTTTATTTAATCATCTTAAAAATAAGTAAGATAAGGTCAATTTTTTTCACAGTCGTTTTCATTCAATACAATTAATTTTCAGTAACTCTTAGCGTTATTCAGAGTCTACACTTAACACTAAAACTGGGAGTTACACTTGGTGCAATTTCAGAGCCTCTTGCTCAACACTAATGCTAGGAGGTACTTGTATAATACACATAGGGATACAATGGCCAAGGAGACGATGTTCCAGAGCTTATGCTCAACATCAATTTGGAATGTTCCAGGGCTTATGGCCAACACTTCTAGTTCTTATATTTCATGTGCTTCATATCTTATGCTCAAAACAAAAATTTCATAAACTGATGTGCTCAAGAGTTGGCACTCAAGACAAACATCAAATCAATCTTGTTCTCTAGAGCTTGTGCTCAAAACAAAATCTCATCACTCATGTGTTTCAGTGTCCACGCCCAAAACATTATATAACTCAATTGTGAATTCAATATTCAGCACATTCTATAACAATAACCATCTCTGTATATGAATTTGAAGGTAAATCACATTATATAATCAGTTTATCGTCCTACGACAATAATCCTGTCCATTAGGGTCCATGCCAAACATATACAATTGCATACATGCTAAATAAAACATATGCATTGGCTTACGCCCAATATATAAATCATCATACTCATGTGAAGTGGGGTGTTATGCCCAATATACAATAAAAACATCAAAGTGACTCATGTGCAATGGGACTCATAACCATTGTGGTTAAGGTCAAAATTTGGGATATTGCATCCCTCCCTACTTAGAAAAACACTGTATCGGTGTTCTAAAGACTAGGAATGAAGTCATGCAATAAGGGGGGGTAAGCCTCTCTCATGGTGGCTTCATTCTCCTAAGTAGCCTCATCGGCTTCAAAGTGCTTCCATTGCACTTTCAACTGGTCTATGGTGTGCCTCTTGAGCTGCACCTTTCTCTTGTCCAAAATATGAAGGGCTTTAAGTACAAACTCCCATTCAGGTTCCACCTATAACAAGGACCAATCAATAACATGTTTAGTATCATATAACTATTTCTTCAATAGGGATGCATGGAAAAGATTATGAACCTTTATGTGAGCAGGTAAAGTGGATTCATAAGCCACTGACCCTCTCTTGGCTAGTATGTCAAAGGGTCCGAAAAATCTTGGTGCCAACTTTCTGCACCTTTCCAAGCTCAATGAGATTCTCTTTGATTTTACTTTTTAAGTAGTTTGCTGTTTTGATAATATTTATATTTCCTTTTCTTATCCACGTAACTCTTATGGAATTCTTACGCTTCTTTAAGGTTTTTATTGGATTTTTGTGACTAATTGTTCCAAGTCCTTTAGTAAGTTGAGCACTAACATGAGTCGGTCCACCAGGATATCCCAAGTAACTGGTGTTCTACACTTTCGACCATAGAGTACCTAGAAGAGACCCATATCGGAAGAGGTATGGTATCCATTGTTACACACAAATTTTGTGAGGTACAGATAATCCTCCCACTTGGTGGGGTTGTTCATAACATACATTCTAAGCATGTGTTCCAAAATCTGGTTTACCTGTTCTATCTGCACGTCCATCTACGGGTTGTAAGCAGTATTAAAGTTTAACCGCATCTCTAAACCAGAGAATAAGGATCTCCAAAAAATTTCGGTACACTTTGTGTCTCTCTCCGAGATTATTTCCTTGGGTATCTAATGCAATCTGAATGTCTCTTTTAAGAATATGTCGACAATGTGAACTTTCTTGTAGGTTGAATTAACTGGGAGAAAGTGTGTTGCTTTAGATAACTTGTCAACCACTACAATGATTAAATCATTCTTCTTCTTTCTCTTTGGTGGACCTGTAATAAAATCCATACTAATGAAATCCCACTTCCATTCTGGAATGGGTAACAGTTGCAGCAATCTTGAAGGATGTTGGTGCTCAGCTTTGACTAGCTCACATTCTTGACATTTTGTGATAAATAATGCTATGTCAACCTTTAACTTCATCCAAAAAAAGTGATTCTTTACTGTTGATATCTTGGATACCCCGAGTAGGGTTTTTGATGGTACTCCGTGATGATGCTGGACCTGATGTGCACTCCTTCCAGAACATACAATCTATATTTGGACCACAATAGTCCGGTATTGTCTACCTTATACTCTTTTTGTTTCTGAAACAACCTATCCATGATTGAATTTTCTTGAGGATTTCAACATAGAAATGGTCAACTGCATTTTCCGTCCTAGTCATATCATTCAAATATGAAGCAATTTGGCTTCAAGTTACCTCATATAACATATGATCTCATTGACTTCAAGCATTGACAATTTTATTTTACTTTCCCTTTATATGATTTAATTCAAAATGGTACTCGCTAAGGAAGGGAAACCATCTAGCCTTCCTGGATTTTAGATCTGGCTGGTTGAAAATATAATTCAGACTCATCTTGTCTGTCTTTATATTAAATTTATTCTCCATGAGGTAGTTCCTCCACATCTTCAAGGCATGGATAATGGCTTCTAACTCAATATCATGGGTTGGGTAATTTTTTTTGTGTTCTTTCAACTTTAGCGACTCGTAATAGACCACACAATCATTCTACATGAGGACTCCTCCGAGTCCTTCCTTGGTCACATCTATGCAAACAACGAAATCCCCATCAGGATCCGCAATTTGTAGTATCGGTGTAGTAGTCAAAAGCTATTTAAGCTTCTAAAAATTTTCCTGACACTTGGTCATCCATAAGAACTTGTTTTCCTTCTTTTGTAAGGAATTCATGGGGAAAGTAATCCTTGAAAATTTCTCGATGAAATTTTGGTAATAACCCTCTAATCCCAAAAATGACCTAATGTTAGTGACACGAGTAGGGGTAGGCCAATCCTCTATGGATTTAATGCTTTCCAGGTCAATCGCTATTCCCTTCTTGGAAATGATGTGACCTAGGTACTCTATCTATGGTTTGTAAAAATCACATTTACTAAACTTAGCGTAAAGCTAGTGTTCCCATAACAGTTGTAGTACTATGCGGAGATGCTTCTCATGTTCCTATTTACTTTTACAGTAAACTAGAATGTCGTCTATAAAGATCAGTACAAACTTATCCAGGTATTTACTTAATATATTGTTCATCATGCACATAAAATTCATCGGTGCATTGGTGAGCCCAAAAGGAATTACTAAAAACTCGTAGTGGTTGTATCATGTTCAAAAGGTCATTTTATGTATATCTTCATCGCGGATCCAAACCTGATGGTATCCAAACCGTAGGTCGATCTTGGAAAATATCTTGGCTCATCTGATTTGATCGAACAAGTCATCGATCCTAGGGAGTGGGTAATGGTTGTTGATCTTCATCTTGTTACGTTGGTGGTAATAGATGCACATATGCACCGTACCATCTGTCTTCTTTATGAAAAATTTAGGTTCTCCCCTAAGGGGACACACTCGATTGATATAACCCCTCTTAATCAAGTCCTTTAACTTTAGCTTGAGATCCACCAATTTGGGTGCGCTCATTCAGTATGGAGATTTTGAATCCGGAACTAAACCTGGTGTTAGTTCTATGGAAAAATATATGTCTCGTTTTGGTGATAACCCTAGTATTTCCTTGGGAAATACATCCTTAAATTCTACGAGAACCGAAAATTCCTCGATCTATTTCTCTCTCTCAAATTCTACATCCTAGATGTTTACTGCAAACAATTTGCAATATTTCCTAATGCAATTCTTTGTTTGTAAGGAAGATATTTATCTAATGGAAACCTTCTTAGCTATGCCTTGAATCTTTGTCTAATTCCCTTGTCTAGTTGTGAACAAGATTGACTTGTTTAGGAAATCAAGGATGACATGGTGTTGTTCCAACCAGTCCATTCCAATAAGTACATCGTATGATCAAAGGGTAAAATATTGAAATATATTTTAGATGGAAAACCATTCAAGTTCACCTCACAATCTCTAACTATTTTTGAAAGGCTTTGTTTTTGTACCCATGTCTAATTGCACCAGCCACGATTTCTCATGTTTAGCTTTTTCTAGTTTACATGTCTCAATAATTTTAGGTGATACATATCTTCGGAAAGCACTGAGATTAAACACAATTGAAATAGAAGTGTTTGAAATGTTACCTTCTATTTCGACCGTAGTAGCCTGATGGTCTGCTTGTCGACCTTATAAAGATGCATAAATCCTCACTGTGCTATCTATGTCCTCTACCATTGGGTCTTCTTGTAAATTTTGTAAGACTCCATTAGTGTTGTTTTTATAATATCTGGAATAATAGGGCCCTTGGAATTTTCAACATTTGATTGGCATCGGGGCAGTATTGGTTCCTCTATTTGCTGCTATATATACTGCATGCACAATTGGCTTCGCACCTGTCTTTTTGAAGTTTCTGTTTGTTGGAAAACTATTCTATTTTCTGTAAGGTGGTGGGTTGAAATTCAGTTTGTGGTTGTGTGAGAAGGTTCTAGACCTATCTCGACTACTGTTGAAGTTTTAATTCCTTAGCTATCCATGCTCATAGAAAATAATAGCTTTGTGTAGGGCTGTGTCCAGTGTTTAGGCATGTCAAAATCAATTCTCTCTCAAAAATTAGGAGGAAGACATTGTAAAAATTGTTGTATCTTCACTTTCTCGTTCTTTATGTAAGGCACGTAATGTAACATATCCAAAATATGTTAATTAAGGAATCCATCACCGAGCCCATCCTTAACTCATGAAACTCTTTCACTTTCCCATCGAAGAATCTCTTAGACATGTATTTCTCCTTAAAAATTCTATCAAAGTTCCTCCATCGGATTTCTTTTACCTCATCATTTTTGGTATGCTTATAGTCTCACAAAAATCTAGTTGTTTTTCCATTTAATTTATAGATGGCTAGATTATATTTCATTTGACTATAGTATTTGTGTGCTGGGAAATATTTTCTCATACCTAGAAGCCACTCTTCAGCATTCTCCTTGATGTTCATCTCTCCCTCATAGGTTGAGGCTCTTATCTTTATGAACTCTACTGGGAGGTTGTCATCATTCCTTTATTTATTTATGCAAGGAGAAAGTGAATTATCATTGGAAATATTGTGATAATATCTTTCCCAAGGTTCAGGTTATTAATTTTGTCAAAGTAATCTAGGGACTAAAGACAATCTTACAAGTGATTCAAGACAAATTACACATCAAATGGTGTAACGGTACTGCAATAAGTGTTTGCAGACCTTGTATAATCAATAATAGAATGATAGTACAATACAATGTCATGCAGAATGCATGAATGCCAAGAAAATTAGAATACTCAAGGAGGTCATTCGAATTGCATGGATGGTTGTAGCTTTACTGAATGTCAGCCACAACCAGCACACTTAGTTAACCACTGATCTAATCCATAACTGAATCTCATAGTAAGTCCTAATTGAATCAGAGTGCAATAGGTTACTGAGTCTAACTGAAAGAGATTCAACACATATAACTGCATGTCCAACTCAAGAAGGTAACTTCAAGTAGCTCTGATGGAGTTAACTGAAGTGACACTTGTCATCAGAAGTAGTTGCAGGTGCTTGTATTGACTCTAGTTCATAAATATTGGCAAAAAATAGACAAATAATAGATGGAGGCACCTTCAAAACTCAAGTTAACTAATTTTTAGGTGAAACAAAAATTAGTTAGAAATTAGGTGCACTTATGACACTCAGTTCACCCAAGAATTTCTCCCTGATTAAAGGAGGAAGCCCAGTTAGCCTCCCTGATTGAAGGAGGAATCCCAGTTAATCTTTCCTTTTCTTATCTGTGTAACTCTTATGGTGGTCTTGTGCTTCTTTAAGGTTCTTTTGGATTTTGGTGACTAATTTTTCTAAGTCCTTTAGTAAGTCGAACCCTAACATGAGCCGATACACCGGGATATCCCAAGTAACCGGTGTTCTACACTTTCGACCATAGAGTACCTCGAAGGGACCCATATCGATGGAGGTCTAGTATCCATTTTTACATGCAAATTCTGTGAGGTGCAGATAATCCACCCACTTGGTGGGTTTTTTCATAACATGCATTCTAAGCATGTGTTCCAAAATCTACTTTACCCATTCTGTCTACACATCCATCTACGAGTTGTAAGCAGTATTAAAGTTTAACTCCACCTCTAAACCAGAGAATAAGGATCTCCAAAAGTTTTCGATAAACTTTGTGTCTCAATCCAAGATGATTTCCTTGGGTATCTGTTGACGTGCGTATGTGACTATGCACGTAACGGGGAAGACAACCCAGACCGGGATCCTTAGAGCAGGTTCCAAGCTATTTGGGATGGTTGTTTTCGACAGGTTTAAAGGCTCTGTTAGCCTGAAAGTCCAAAACTAAAACGAAGCTATTGTTAAATCTATTAAATACCTCCAAATATACACAACAAACTTGTTAACAAATGTACAAAATTAAACTAGTTAATCTAATTATTAATGAATTATTAATATAATTAATAATAGTCTATGAACTAAATCTATGCAATTAATCTTAACTTATAATATAATAATCACAAAATTTATCAAATATTAATATGTTAAAATAATTACAAAATTGTATTATTAACAAATATACATTAATTACAAAAATCAAAAACTAATCTCACAGCAATATAAATATTAAATTCGGATTTAATGAATTGTTACTAACATAATGAGAAGAAAAGAAATTGTGTTATTTTGCTGTAAGTTTAACCCTGAAAGTGATTCACTGGCNTAAATATTAAATTCGGATTTAATGAATTGTTACTAACATAATGAGAAGAAAAGAAATTGTGTTATTTTGCTGTAAGTTTAACCCTGAAAGTGATTCACTCGCTGTTTTCCGTAAAATAGTTTAAAAAAAAACAGCATATTAATCTATCCTCGATCTTATCCTCATCAAAAGTGAAAAGAATATTAAACCTGGAATCAAATTATGCTGATAGGAATACTGCATGAATATACTTGATAATATTTAAAGAAATTTAAACATTAACAAAACCATACAGTAATCATTACATATTATATAAATAATGATATCATTCATTAATTAAACAACATAACATATCAGCAAGATCAAAACATTAAAAATCGATAATCGTACAAGACATATATATTTGCAAAATTCTTTATAGAATTATAACAAACATAGATAAAATAGAAAAGAAATGACAAGACTGATAAATATCAAAACTATATGCCCAGTATACAAACTAAAAACATATATTAAAAAT
>LPNX010222680.1:66510-108977 GCA_001517045.1 Pseudotsuga menziesii | reverse complement strand
ATCTCCCTGCATTCTGCTTAATCCCAATTAGATCTGCCCTTGCGCGACCCACATTATTACTGTCTGGGTTCTTTATCTATGCTAAGCTAGTATCATGGTTAGATGATATTAAAAGCAAACATATTAAGTCTTTTAATATGGTTGGAATATGTCGAGATAAGGTTAAAGTATAAATGTAGTAATTTTGCTATGAAAGAGGCAAATTGTACTGTTGAATGTGTCTCTCTGTGAAGAGAATCATAGTAAGGAAGATGGCACTAGTTGTGATGCCACTTGTAATATTTTTCCTCTCCCATAAGAATAAAAGAACTAGCAAATCATTGGTGGACATAGCCTCGTGGACGAGGCGAACCACGTGAAATGGTTGTATCATTCTCTCTATTATTTTGTTGTGCTGGTGTATTTCTTTGTTACATGATGGTTATGAATGGAGTATAAATGTTTAATTGGTGAAAGGAATACTAAAATTTTATTTTGCAGACTTCCTGAATGCTTTATAGCTTTAAGATATCACGGGTATTTTACATATGGTATCAGAGCCCAGCTACAACGCTGGGCCCTCAAGAATGGGCTAACATGATAGTTGCAGGATTACATTTGGAAGAAGAATTGCTCGGAGCTTACCTTTGAAGCAATTCCATATCCGATAAGGAATCCTCTCTCCGGGGACGACCTGAGCGGTTGTGTGAGCAGGCAGTGTATCGTTGAGTTAAGTTAACAAATCTGGTAAAGTGATGCTTGTGCCTACATTTGATTCATTCAGTAGTTATGCAAAGGAAAATTGCTGAATATATATAGATTCAATTTGGAGAAATGTATCTTCAGATTTATTTACTAGATAGGCAGATTGAATTGTGGTTGATATGATGCTTTGATGGATCTTAAATGTGTTTTGTTAACCTCCAAGTTTGCAATAATACATATCAATAATACCTATCTACCGAATGATGTTAATGATCTTCTATCCCCCTTCGATTTTCATACTATCATGATTAAGTTGCTAGCTCACTATCGGACCCTATTTTATTTGATGTATTTAATCAGCGGAAACAAAGTGTGTCGGGTAATCTCTTGTATACTTAGTGCCTACTACCTATCCTTGCTTACAATGGACATAGTCCTTCAAAATCTGTTACATATTATGTTCGACTGCATCCTCAAGTCTTGATACTCGATTTCAGAGATTTATGTTTAAATAGTGAACTTTCTAGAAGAAGTTGCATGATAGTGCGGACCGGGCACATAACAACCGGCTTATCTGGTCTATCACCATTTGATGAATTCATGAGGATTCAAGTTTCAAATATGGAGACGTTGTTCAAAATGGATTCTTACTTCCCAGGCTAGAATGAATATTCATTTTCTGCGTTCCTTAAAGACATAAAGTATTTGTTATACCGATATTTATCTTGAAGGCCTGGAATAATCCCCTCATGGATGCATCTCTATCAAAGGTCTGGGATATTTTTTTATGCTTGGTTTTGAGCCTAAATATCTGAAAATGAATATTCCTTGCCTAAGTTTTCTTTAAATATTTGGAGTTGGCTGAAATTTTATCTTCATAGCTTACGCTTGCTGTCTTATGATCAGATTAGGTTTTGAATATTATATATATCTGCTCATTTCAAACTATGAATAGGACGAATATGGTTATTGCTTACAAATTTTCAATCATTGTCCATAGCCGGCAATTGAGGTAGAAAAAAAATACTTGGTATTTAATAGATCTGAACTTGTTTACATTTCTATTATTGGATCTAAATCCTTGATTGATGTAGGTTAAATGTGTATAGATCTGAACGTTGATCATATCAGTTGTGTAGAGTAGTTTGCATATAATATTTGGATCTGTAAATTATAGTATGTGTGGTTGTGCCTTTTAAAATCTGCATTTTAAATTCTAGCCAGAGATAATGACTGCGAATTATATGTTACAGGAAGGCATGAATATATGCATCAATCATTTTCCATGTAAATCATTTTATTGTCTGCTATTCGAAGTATTATGAATAAACCACATATGTGTTTAGGAGGAGTCAATACTTGCTGTGAGTTTGGCTTCAATCCAGTATTTCTTATTTACTCTTTGGGATTTTCAATTTGCAAATCTAGAAGAAGTCCAAAGGGTGAATTTTATTCTTTTCTAGGAACTAACCTTTGTCTAGGTTAACCAATGTACAAATTGCATAGTTCTGTGTATGCATTGTCTGTGATGAAATCGTAAGATTCTTCTGAAAGGGTGGGATCTGAATACATAGATCTGGTGTTGCATTTATCCCATGAAAGTAGACATTAAAATAATCAAAGAGTTACATGTGTAAATAGGTACTATCTATTTCATATTTTGTGGCATCTAAATTTAAGAATAGGCGCATGTGCAACGCTCATTGGTAGACCGACCGACTCTTCTTGGATTCCATGGCACTATAAATCGCAACATTTTTTTTAATTCCCAAAATTGGTATTAACACTTATGTCTTGAGTTATCGATCTACAGAAAGCTGTGATTGGATCGGTAAATTTTATACCTCTGTATATATGTTTTGGAAATCATTTTTCTTAAGTTCGATTCAACCAAGATCTGCAATCTACCTCCATGTGTTTATAAAGTGATATGGGTTTGCCTCTGTGTCCCTTCTTGATATATAAGAGTGAAGTTTCTCTCAGGCCAAGTAGGCACTTCTACTTTGCTACTCTCACAAACACCTAGGTATTCCAAGTTTCTTTATAGTTTGACAGGTCTGCATATTTCCAAATTGCTGCACTTGAGCACCGAGACGGGTATGTCTGATTTTTCTTTTGCATATAAAATTTCTTGGAAAACCCAACACTGTTTAGTATGGAGTGCGTTGTACCCATGTCAAAGTCTAAATGAATATGTTTGAAATTTTATGTGATTTATTCATGAATGTTTGTATATTTTTCATGTAAGCCTGAACATGTCGATCCATTTTAATGTCTCAGCTACCCACTTCACACAATGCTGAAGTCTACACTTTAAAACACAACATTTCATCTTTTGGGTTTTCTTTGTATATATATATATATATATAAGTTTTTGCGTCAAATTGAGCTATAGTTTTTTTTTAAAATTGCAGCCAATGCATTTTTGTTCATGCTGATTTTATTCTTTAATAAAATCCATTGAAAAAGGACCAGCTACAGAATCTCTGATTCTATAGCTAACCCAAAAAAAAAGAGTTATTTCTTTATTTATTGTCCCCTTGTTTTATTTTCAGATTTTGGAATCATGTTCAAGATGGTTATTTATATGTATTGTGGTTTGCAAAGGATTAGGGATGGCCTCTAAATGCAGGCCCCATTTTTACTCCGGTAAAAATTAATTCTAATTGCTAGTTTAGGTGTAAAGGCTAGAAGTGGAAAAGATGATTTCCTTTTTCTTTAATTATATGTTTAATATACATTGTATTTCTGGTTCAAAAAGAAACTAAAATCGCGGCTTCCTTCCCACCATTAGTACAAGATTATTTTGTGTGATATCTTTTAGTATGCAAGTTAATGGTAGTTGTTTAATTGGTCCTTTCGATTGGGATTTTATGACCTTATTATGGTGAGGCAAATTGCAGGCAACTTACTTTGTTTAGAATTGCTAACAAATTTTGGATGTTGGTCTTATGGCATTGACAAAGCATTTAAAAGTTCAAACGTAGTATATATAAAGTTGCAGCTGTGAGTGAATTTTTCTGTGGTAATAAATTGAAGTTAATGAGCAATTGCATTGTCAAAATTCTCAATTTTTATGTGTTTTCTTGCAAGTGGTGTTAGCATAAGAAAATGAAAATATTTTGTGGCTTCTTGTAAATGTCTCTTGGCAATTCTGGTGATAAAAGGCTCTTATCAGATGAATGAAGAATGAAGTAAGGCATGACTTATGCACAAATTTTGATGTTCTTTGAATTTATAAAATGATAAACTAACACCCATAGAGTGCTTGCAGGCATGGAAAATTATGGCCATGAGAAAAGGCTAAAGCTCTAGGACTATGATAAGTTAAATCTCATGTGTATAAAGTTATCACCAGAAGAGGGAGTGGTGATGGAGGTAGTGGTTAAAATCTACCTTGTTTTCCCTCGGGCTAGCGAGGGACCATTATGCATTCTGGGGACGCCTAGATGTAAGACATGTGGTTAAGACTCGTTCCACACACATTAAAGGACTGTCACATGAGTTGGGGGACTCTGTGAAGAGAATAACCTCTAGGCGCTGTGGAGGTGTGTGAGAACGGAGTGCCTCAGCTTGGTGAAGCACCCTAAAGGAGATACTACTAAGAGGGGTACAGGGTATCTTCCTTGTGTTGGGTGGCTTGAATGAAGAATAATGACAAGCACCCTAAATAGCACAGAAGAGATACACAAAGGGTTGGTATCGTCCTTGTGTTGGGTGGCTTGAATTGGCACTTGGAGTACTGTTGGCACTTGATGTGCTGGGATGGAGGACATCCAAATAAAGGAACAATGTGGAAAAAGGTATGTGCCTTGCAGGTAAACTTGTACCAATGAGGTAATATGTTATTGCCAATAGAACTGATATGTTCTGAAAATGTATAATGGGATTTCTATGTTGTCTCAAATGTCAATGCTATTCGTCATATTTTATTGATGTATCAATTACATTATGGAAAATAATTGGGTATTATGGCATCCATGAACACACAAAAAAAAAATTGTAGATTGCTACAATGCAAAAGAGTCTATGGATGATATTTAAATTGTAATGTTATTTTGTATCTAATATGCTACAGAAAAATTGGGCTAGACTGAAATTTGTTGCAGGAAAACTATAGATTTATGAACATTAGCTACTCAAGAAGATACAGAAAGATCAAAAAGGATCATGATGAAGGACGAGGATAAGAAAGTGACAGAATGGAAGGATGAAAGTGCTTAAACATAAGAACACCGAGGACGGTGTTATTTTAAGGGGGAGAGGATGTAACAACCCTCCCAAGAGAACCCTAGATAATTGTAAATTCGAGTGTTATTGCAATTGTCTCCGGGTGAGGAGCTCAAGGCCAAGGCCCCTCTAGAAACAAAGCTTGCAACTTATATAAGTAAAGCTTAGGGAGCTTAAAGGCAATAATAACAAATAATTAAAGAATCCATAAGAGAAATAGTGGCACTAGCATATCTCACATATATATTACTATATGAATCTAGAGAAAGAGGGACTTAGGTTTGACATACCTAAGTAAATACAACAAATTATAACTTTTCCCTTTAACGACTTAGGTAACATCCTAAGAGGAAAAGAAGTTGGGGAAAAGTTCAATTCCTCGATGGAAAGGAAGTGGTACATTAAAGTATATGGACTATCCTTATAAGGAAGGTAACGATAGGTTTCAGTCTTAAAGGACACTCATTGAAAACCTATATATATATATATATATATATATATATATATTAAGTAAAATGAAATCTATCATCAAATGATAGACTAAATCCTTAAGAAAGACAAGGGGGTTAATTTTCTTTAGAATCTAAATGATGAATTCCTTTCCCTTTTAGACATTACGTCTTTGTTAAAAGACATGTTTAATTATTAGAAAGTCTGAATAATGGATTAATTGATTCATAAGACACTCATACGTGCATCAATTAAAGGAATATTTTATTCCGTCATACCTTAAGGAAAATCCTGGTTGGGCAGGTCGCATGCCTTAGATTAATTGTCTTTACGGCAAAATTTTAGTGAAGACCACCTCAACAAAAATTGTGATCGAATTACTGTCCAGAAAAGTTGGGAATTATTCCCGCAACAAGAAGTGCTGCCCATACCTTAAATATCTTGCAGATAGCCGTAATGTTAGCACACCCCTCAGCTCTTGGGTAGGTAAAAGGAAGGGGAGTAATTATGAATGAAACGGTCACACGCTAGCGCAAAAGATCGCTGCCAGAAATGAGTGTACTCTGTGCTATTAAAAGAAAGGAGGATTTTGCTCCCAGGAGGGGAGAGGGGGGGGTCGCGGTGGTGAAGACGTCCATTTCCATGGAGTAGGGTTAGAATTACAACCCATGGTGGCTGTAACCGAATACAGCTTGGAAATTTGAGATAAGAGGTATAAGCTATCCATAGAGCCTTTTATGGCATAGCGTTAGGTTTTCAGGTTTTTTCTCCTTTATATTTTTGAAGAGGGATTTAGGTAAAATGCCACCCCATTCCATGCTTCCGCCTTGGTTTTGTTGCCGATCAGAATTAAAAACCCTAAAAAGATGATATATAATCTTTATATATTTTAAAAAGGAAGGAAATGCTGATATATATATATATGAGGTTTATATATTTTAAAGAGAAATGAAAAGCTGATATATATAATGTTTATATATTTTAAAAAGGAAGGAAATGCTGATATATATATAAGGATTATATATTTTAAAGAGAAATGAAAAGTTGATATATAATCTTTATATATTTTAAAAAGGAAGGAAATGATGATATATATATATGAGGTTTTTATATTTTAAAGAGAAATAAAAAGATGATATATAATCTTTATATATTTTAAAAAAGGAAGGAAACGCTGATATATATATATGAGGTTTATATATTTTAAAGAGAAATGAAAAGCTGATATATATAATGTTTATATATTTTAAAAAGGAAGGAAACGCTGATATATATATATGAGGTTTATATATTTTAAAGAGAAATGAAAAGCTGATATATATAATGTTTATATATTTTAAAAAGGAAGGAAACGCTGATATATATATAATGATTATATATTTTAAAGAGAAATGAAAAGCTGATATATAATCTTTATATATTTTAAAAAGGAAGAAAACGCTGATATATATATATGAGGTTTATATATTTTAAAAAGAAATGAAAAGCTGATATATATAATGTTTATATATTTTAAAAAGGAAGGAAACGCTGATCTATATATAAGGATTATATATTTTAAAGAGAAATGAAAAGCTGATATATATATATATATATATATATATATATATATATAATGTTTTTATATCTCAAAAGAAAGGTGTTGATTTTTAATGTTTATAGCAAATAGCAAATAGTCGATTGACCTGCAATGAGAAATCGCATAGGAGAATTCCAAACATTCGCAGATCCAGGACTCCCATTCGGTCCGTTATCTCCCTGCATTCTGCTTAATCCCAATTAGATCTGCCCTTACGCGACCCACATTATTACTGTCTGGGTTCTTTACCTATGCTAAGCTAGTATCATGGTTAGATGATATTAATAGCAAACATATTAAGTCTTTTAATATGGTTGGAATATGTCGAGATAAGGTTAAAGTATAAATGTAGTAATTTTGCTATGAAAGAGGCAAATTGTACTGTTGAATGTGTCTCTCTGTGAAGATAATCACAGTAAGGAATATGGCACTGGTTGTGCCGCACTTGTAATATTTTTCCTCTCCGATAAGAATAAAAGAACTAGCAAATGATTGGTGGATGTAGCCTCATGGACGAGGTGAACCACGTGAAATGGTTGTATCATTCTCTCTATTATTTTGTTGTGCTGGTGTATTTCTTTGTTACATGATGGTTATGAATGCAGTATAAATGTTTAATTGGTGAAAGGACTACTAAAATTTTATTTTGCAGACTTCCCGAATGCTTTATAGCTTTAGGATATCACGGATATTTTACATTAAAGAATAACAATCCATCTTTATTTATATTATAAACTTTTATTAAGCTTTGTGTAGGTTCTTCTTTAGGTGTAACTTGTAATTTTTGATAAATTTCATCCCGTTTTACCCATTCTGTAAGCTGTTCATTTAAATCAGAAGCATAAGTGCTGATTGTTGCTGTAAAGTTCAGCTTTGCATTTCTGCTTAAAGCATCAGCCACCTTATTTTCTTTTCCTTTTATGTGTTGGATTTCAAAATAATATTCACTCAAGAAGGCTAACCACCTTGCTTGTCTTGCATTTAAGTTTGGTTGATATAAAAGGTATTTCAGTCCTTTATTATCAGTCATTAAGATAAATTTTCTGCCTATTAAATGATGTCGCCACATTTTTAAGGCATGTATAATAGCAGCAAGTTCTAAGTTATAAGTCACATAATTATTTTCGTGAATCTTTAACTTCCTGGACTCATAGGCAATGACATGCCCGTCTTGAGTCAGCACGTCGCCTAAACCATCATTACAGGCATCTGTGCATACCACGAAATCCTTATTAGGATCTTCTATTCTTAGAATAGGCACACTTGTTAATAAGGTTTTTAATTTCTTAAATATTTCTTCACATTTTAAGTTCCAATCGAATTTCTTGTCTTTCTTTTGCAAGGAAGTGATCGGATTAGCTATTTTTGGAAAGCATTCAATAAATCTCCAGTAATAATGGGTAATTCCCATTAATGACCTAACATCTGTTACGTCCTTTGGAACTGGCCAATCTTTGATTGCCCAAATCTTTTCAGGATCGACTGAAATCCCTTCTTTATTCACTACACGACCTAAGTACTAGATTTCATCTTTAAAGAAATCACACTTGCTAAACTTCACGAAGAGTTGTTGCTCTCGCAACTCTTGTAAAACTATCCTTAGGTGTTCTTTATGTTCTGCTTCAGTTTTAGAGTAAATTAAGATGTCATCGATAAACATGACAACAAATTTATCTAAGTATTTATGCATTATATTATTCATTAAGCACATAAAGACAGCTGGGGTATTGGTAATCCCAAATGGCATTACGACAAATTCGTAATGTCCATACCTTGTTCTGAAGGATGTCTTGAAGATGTTGTCATCTTTAATTCATACCTGATGATATCCTAATCTTAGGCCTATCTTTGAGAACACCGTAGCTCCACGTAGCTGATCAAATAGATCATCTATGCGGGGCAACGGATATCTGTTTTTAATAGTCATGTTATTTAGTTGATGGTAATCTATGCATAGTCGCATAGTTCTGTCTTTCTTTTTGACAAAGATGACCGGTGCTCCCCAAGGGGACACACTAGGTCGAATGTACTTCTTATCTATTAATTCTTTAACTGTGATTTTAGCTCATTAAGTTCTAAAATGTTCATACGATATAGAGCTTTCGAGCTAGGTACAACACCTGGCACCAGCTCAGTAGTGAAATCCAGTTCCCTCCTAGGAGGTAATCCTAGAATTTCTTTTGGGAAAACATCAGTAAATTCATTTAAAATAGGAATATTTTCTATTTTTAACTTATCCATTTCATATTTACTTGCCTCATCTGTAATAGTTACAGCATAGGCTTTACACCCTTTTCTGACTGCTCTTTTAAGTTGTAAAGTAGAAATCTGCCTGATTATAGTTTTCCTAGGAATACCTTTAATCGTTACTGGTTGTTCATTACTATTTATGCACGTAAAGGTTTTATCGTAACAGTTTAAAACTACCTTATGCTGCTCTAACCAATCCATACCAATCAGTAAATCATATGAGCCAAGTGGAAAAACATTAATCTTAACTATAGTTTTAAAATCATCCACAAATAAAGCACACTCTTTCACATAACAGGTTACTTTCCTTTTTTCCCCAGTGGCTAACTGAACTAACCAGGAACTATCAAAATTTTCAATAGTCAATTTACACTTTTCCACTATCTGAGGTGAAATGTAACTAAGATAGATCCTGGATCAATTAAAATGGTTACAGGAGTTTGGTTAACCATACCTTCCACTTCCACCATGGAATTCTGATAGTTAGCTTGGCAATTCTCCAATGTTGCATTTATTCTGGGCATAGTCTGACAAGTTCTCCAACAGTCATTTCCTCTTGCACAGTGTGAATATTGTTGACTGACTTTTTATGATTTGGGCAGACCGAGGCATAGTGCGGGCCATTACATTCCCATCACTTAACAGGCTCCTTTCATTCAAAACACTTAGTAAAATTCCCATGATTATTTGCAGCTTCCTTTCCCTTGAATTTATTCGAATTATTGGATGCACCATTTCTATTTCCCTAAAATTTTTTGTTGTTAGAATAACTTCTATTCTTATTATTCTGGGGTACAAAATTTTTCTTCTTAAACTCAGGCTGATTATTGTTCTTTTTATCCTTCTAGTTGGCTATACCCTCTTTCTTTTTGTTCTGCTCAAAACAAAAATTTTCCTTCCTCATGGCTTCTTCCAGATTTTTCGGGTTATCATACTCAATTCTGTCCTTGATGTGGTATGGTAGACAACTAAGAAACTACTGCACTTTATTTTTCTCGTCTACTAAGTAAAGTACATATCTCAACAAGCTTAAGAATTTACTATTTAAATCCCTCATAGTCATCGAACCTAACTTCAATTCGTAAAATTCTTTAGCTCTCTCTTCATAATATTGTTCGGACAAAAATTTCTTCTTGAAGTACCTTTTTAAAGTACTCCAATTAATTTCTTTTTCGTTAATAACCTTGACTCTCTTCAGATATTGCCACCATATGTCTGCTTTCCCAGAGAGATTATAGATTTCCATTCTTGCCTTCAGTTGACTTGAGTAGTTATATATATGAAAATACTTCCTCATCCCGGATAACCAGGACTTTACTTGTTCCCCTTTTTCAGTATATCCATTAAAAGTTGGGGGCTTTATTTTTTTAAACTCCCTGGAAATCTCTTCATATGGTCTATACTTCTTCTTTCTGTCATACAACTAAGCCTCACTACTGTCACTAGTAGTGTGGTAGCTTTGTTATTCTTTGAACCCTTCAGATGATGAACTGTTTTCAGCTTTTTCCAGCTTCATCTTTTTAGATCCTTTCTGATGACTAGCTTCCTCATATTATGATCTTTTGCTCCTCCCTTCCGTCTGGAATTTTTCCATCAAAATTTGGTTCAACTCTTCCCGAGTCTTCAAAATCCTCTCGTTGTCCTTCTTGATTGATTCCACTTCAGTATTCAAATCCTTTATAGTCTGCATCAGCTCTGAGGAGTGAATATTTATCTCTTCTAACATAGGTTCTTTGGGCAATTTCCTTGTTTCTGTGTTTGGAGACTCATCCTGAGCATATTCTCCTAGTTTCTCCATACCTTCCAGTTAAATTCAGGAAAATAATTTTTTTTGTTCTTTACATAAAACAGAATATAGGTTAGTACATTATTTTACTATTCTATGGAAACTAGTTGGGCTGCATCAAGGCCTATTATTTGAACCATGCTTTGATACCACATGTCAAAACCCCAAATTTTTCGAAAAAATTTAAAATTTTTAAGTTTCATATAAATTCAATAAATGCAGTCACTAATTGCTTGATTAGTTATATGTTACCAAATTCATTATCTGAAAATATATGTTGGTTATGTTTAGTAGTAGAAGATTTCTTTTCACTTTACTGACTTTGTTTTCTTTTCGTCCACAAGGTGAGACTGTCATGCAAAAACTAGGCTTACTTAGCTTTCGAGCTAATGCAGATAGTTTCATGTTCTTACAAATTTTTAGGTAAGAGGTTTGTGGTTGTTGTCACAATTCTAAAGTATAAAAAAAAATACAAGCTTTCCGCAAAAAGAAAACCTCAGTAAGAGATAAATGCCAAATAACTTCCAACGCTTGTTGAGGTACATTTGAATAACTATCTTTCTTTCTTGTAGAGGAAATTTATGGTTCTTAATGATTACGAAAGTAGTCCAAATCTATTTTAGTCGTGATGTGTGAAAATGTCCTACTGAATTTCTTTACAATAGAGCAATAGTAACAGAGCTATACAATCCGTAGTATGATTTCATGCTTATATAAATATATTACTCAGTACATATAAACTAACACAAGGTTTATGTATTACTATTTCTATTTTCCAAATCTGAATTTTAAATGAGCTTACAATTTTACTTCAAGCTGCTTTATAAGAAAACTATACTAATGTTCATGCCTATGATGGATAGAGTTTTATTTCACTCAATAATTGTTTTCAAGCATGAATGGAGTTTATCTTCAGTCAAATAAGTATCTTTATGAAACATGATTCATCCTATTTTCCTTTTATGTATATAAATGGAACAAGCCCTTAAGGGGCTATAATTCATAAAAGAATACATCACTTAGTTTGTTTTATAGCTTATCTATTTATTTATGGTGAAACTTATAGATAAATAAAATGTAACCTAATCTTGCCAAGATATAATCTATGATTAAGAGTGACACATTATACAGGAGTTGTCACCATGTAATAGTTACTATTTTCCTTTTGTACCTTTCTACCATATGCTACTATTTTATTTAATATAGATAAGCCATTGAGATTAATGTGGCCAATAAAACCAAATCCATAGTTTTCTCACTAAAAATCTCCTTAGATTCTTCCACGTATACTTTTATTTTATGTTGGAAGTTGATTTATGAAAAATCCATCATGCATAACATCATAATGCATTTACCAGCTATGATCAAGCTATAGTTCAGTTTTTAATTTATGATTTACAACTTTATAAGGAAATTGATTCCTTTACAAACCTTTATAAGCTATGGTAAAATGAAACTACTTACCTTAGTATAAGGGTTATAATCTCAACGAGTCAAAAGTAAAAGGATGAAATTTTTTTTCAAGAAATTATATTCTAGAAGTATAAGGGTCGTCGTGAACTTCTCCACGACCTTGATAATTACAAAGGTGAGGGTGTAATGATAATGTGTTCTACTTCCCATGCAGCATTTGTAAAGTGAAACCTTCGGAAATTATTGAGGAGGCGATTACACTACTCGTGGAGGGATGCTCTTTTGGAACTTTAGAATAAAACCCATAGCTTGTAAAATATTTAACATCTACGGGATCTATTGTGATCATAAGCTGCACAGTTATAAGGGCTCATTCACGAACCCTAAACTCATTGTTACCACCATAAATCCTGGCCTCCTGTCGCTCTACGAAGGTGCTAGTGCACCTTGTTTGCACTGCTCCTCTACAGGGTTATTTTCTAGACATTGTCCTTATATTAAGCCTTTCTAAGGCACATTAATATAGTGTCATCCTATAGCTTTGCTTCTCTCTTTGGGCTTTAGTTATTTTGTTAGTTCGATCCTGAAACCCTTAACTGTAACTGATCCCTTCTTTGGTATTGTTGGAGTCTTGTTCTTCACTATTGAGGTTGAGTGTTGTTGTAAGTAAAACTCCTCTCCCTTCCTACACTGTGGTTCTTCTTTGCGTGGATGGTTGTATCCAGCTGCTGGTAGTTGTGTTGCCATAAGAGTTCAGGTAAAAGAATACCTCAACTTCCCTCCATTTTACTGTTTGATTAAGTTATAAAATTATTAACTAGTTTACATTCTGCGTGTGTTCTATACAAGGCTTGAGCAGTAATCATAAGCTCCGAGTAAGCCTGGTTAAACCATGGCACGTTCTCTTTGTGGTATTCCTTCGGGACCTTCAAGGGTTGGCAGAAAGAGGCCTGTAACCCTTGTGACTTCAGTTTGTTCAGTTATCTTGTTTGTTACTTAAGGTAGTTGAAGCTGTCCTGCGCTGTACGAGGGTGAAGCTGTCCTGCGCTGTGCGAGGGTGCTCCGGATTCGGCCGAGATTATATAAGTTAATTTCTTTGTGTTTTTCAATGTTGTGTGAGAAATGATTAAACTGAGGCAAATGTGCCATACCCCTGAGATACTTATGGGGACCGAGGGCTTGAAAGCCATTAAATTTTTGTTAGTTTTTACTGTATAAAAACTTGAGGCCGTGGGCCTGTCTTGAGAAAGGGTTTATACCCCTTGACTCTTACTTCTACTGTAAATATAATTCTACAGGGTTTTCACCTTGCGTCTAAAATACATATGTATTAATATTGTTTTCTTTATTCGTATTTCTTTATTTACTACAGTACTGAAATTTGAAAGCTTATTTATAATACGGCTTTGAGTATAATACTGTCGATTTTCCGATTTACTGGTATAGATTGGATTTAAAGGGTTAAACCTTAACTTGACAGTATTTAGAATTACATATAGGCTCTTCTAAAAAAAATCTTTATTAATTTGTAATACTCTTTTATAACTGTGGGGATTTTAATTAAGTAATACAATAATGGTTTAGCTTGATAGTCGAGCATCCTACATTTCTATTATTTAATTCCTGCTCAAATATGCATTTGATGTTTTTACTGATAATAACATTATTAGGGTTTTTTGTACCTAGTTTATCAATTTAATTTCTTGTTAATAAGAATCTGTAAGTACTGATGTATAGTTTATACCCTTTAATGATATAGGGTTCTTATGTCTTTCTTTTTACAATAATTTTAACTACTGTCACTATACTTGTAGCTCAGGCTATATTATTAGTTCTGGGTTGTACTTAAAGAAATAAGAACACTGCTTTATGATAATATTGAATAATATTCATATAGTGCGTAAAATAAAAGTATATTATTACTAATATAATAACTATATTATTCTTCTGAGATAACTGATGACTCTACATTAATATCCTTACTTTATTTTAGAAGCACATTGAAAATATCACTCCGTTGTTTAATTCGTGTGCAATTTATGCTAATACTATCTATGTTCTTTGATAACTAATTTGTCTTATTAGTTATGATATTTATTTATATACAAAGAATTTAAATAACTCTTTCTAAAGTCTATCTCATAAGCATAGATAGTAACATTCATTCATGCTCTGAGAATAATAAATCAAATCAACATCTCTAGAAACTGTTCAAGCTCAATCCAAATAAAAGGAAGAAAATAATGAAATGTCTACATCACTAACATACATAAGATCTAGACCAGATTGGTTCGACAGTAGGGTTTAATCATATTTTAACTATTCCTACTTTCAGTTTGTTATTAGACATATAATAATGAAATTATTCTAATCTGGAAGAAAGAAAGTGTATAGTTTAACAGTAAATAAATCTAATCTAACCCTACTCTAGAGTGGTTATTATACTCTTCTATTTTCTCATTACAAATAATAGAATTACTGAAAGGAAAATACTCTACAAGGAATAGTTTTGTCTATGAGCACATGCTATTGTCAATAAAACAAATATTTCTCCTCATAATAGATAAAGAACAATCTATTATTATACAATCTCATCATACCATCTTCATCATAATTTTACCCCTATGTTGGAGTAGGGTCTAGCAAACCCAGATGTGGAAAAGAACAGTGGGTCTTTAGCTTTCATCAAAAGACTCTATTACTAATAAAATAAAAACATTTATGTCACTAAACTAGTTAAATATTTATATCACCAACTACAGACATAACATCAACCATTCACAGTTATTAAAACAAGACAGTTAAGTGACAGAACGTGTTTAATCCTTGGACAGCAATAGCAATGGGAGGTCGTTCCTCCCTACCAACTCCTCGAGAGTGCTCAAACAGCGACTCCTCAGGACCCTTGAGCTTGCTCTGGTCTCCCTGGCTGGAGCTAGGTGCAACAATAGTCAAATACCATTCTTCAAACTCAGTATCAAATCTGAACTTATTAGTAAGTTTTCCCAACTAATAAGCTGTAATAAACCAAGTTACTGCAGCATTCCTCTCAAAACAACTTCCTTACTATTTTTCCCTTTTTTTCCCCAATGAAATTCCTAAATAGCATTCTTCTGAATGATTATTCTCTGGAAAATATCTGAGCAACCCCTGCTCTATTCATTGGGTACTTTTTAAAAGACTGCCTAGGTCTTTTTGGGTTAGTTCTCATTTATTGAGCCACCTGCTATGATCCCACTTTCTTGGGGGATCATGACCCCAATTATAGGGAAGTTTCCACCTACAACTTAGAAAGTGTTTGAGGATGCTGCCACTTGTCTTTTTGCCTCCACCTATTTACATTCACTAGTTTGATCAGTAACCTCTTATTAATGGGTCTACCAATGCTGTTGTCTCCACTTTTTATTTATTAATAATAAAATATTCAGAATTGCATTGCACTTCTTTTGACAATGCTAAGTCATCAATTCCTACTTTACATTAAATTTAACATAATGTCTCAGGAATATAATTAAAACAATTAACATTATTTTACAAAATTGGGGTATGTGACATAAATGAACGAAGGAAGCATCATGACCATCGATGTTGTCCTTTACAAATCTTTGATCATAAATTCATATAAAAGAATCCATAGTTATATCTTTTCCATTTATACATAACTCTTAAACAAAATTACATAACTCATCAAAACATTACCATAAACGAATTAAAATAATACATCTTACACAGTAATCATAACATATTAAATAGCATCGAAATCATATTATAAATCGATGTATTACAAAAAGGAATGAGAATCGAATCATGTGGGAATACAAGCCTAGCCTCTTTTATTTATTAAAATACAACTCATCACATTAATATCCAAATATATTCATACCATATGGGGTTTCATTTGCATAACACACAATGGCCATGCTATACATAACCTGTATGTAGGCAACCAAATTTACAAAAGCACCACCATGCTGTTAATACAAACGATGATTTCACTATAGGACGACCTCGACCAACATTTGAATACATAGAGTCCATTTACAATCTAAACAACAACAATGAATGCCATCATGGTGTTATAACCCTGGCTTCTACAAAACTCATGAATTCATAACATTAAACAACCAATAGATGCTACACATAGCATTCAACTAAGTTATAGAAAATTCCAAAATAAAATTACACATTATGATTTTTATAACCGACTACTCTGGTAACGAATCACTCTTAAACTAATCATTAAATTATATACAGTAAATATACAACAAAGCTATCGCAGCCACAATGGGGAAGGCTCAAGCCATCTGCGGCTTGGTATTTCAAACCCATGACGTTCACCATTACATCCCAATAAAATTATTCCATACATAAAATTTCACAATGGCGTATGCATGTTCCTGAATATATCTCATTAAAACATTGAACACATGATACACATTACATAAACAATAACCAAAATAACAATGATCATTATAAAAAAAATGCAGAGTATATACATCATAGATAGTATGGTAAATCACAGTGTCTCCACACAGGCATGTCAATGGGGTACGATACCATTGCAAGCAATGGTGCATCCCATGGGTCAAAGGCCCAAACCATTTATAATTACAAACCCAAAATTTATATGCAGATCCAAGGGAAAACATGATTTTACGCACAGCCAGAATCCACTGGAACATTTATTGAAACCTAAGTATGTAATATTAAGCCTGAAGGCGAAACTAAAATCCATAGCATAAAACCCCAACAAAGAAACAAATCCAAACATAGTCTTCCCAAGACAGCTGAAAGCTAGCAATTATAGACTTTATTACGGGCATATCATGCCCACATTGCTAACACTTGGAGTTTACAGTGAAGTATGGAGCCACCCCACTTTCACTACCCTATCACTTGCAACAAAAATCGAAATACGATCTGGGTGAGAAGTATGACCACATTGAAATGCAACAATGGAAACCATAATAATGCTAATAAACCAACCAGGATCTTACCTACATGACAATGGAGGTCACCTCCATTTCCCCTACGGAGATAAAGACCAAACCCCAACCCAAACTTTGCAAATGACAAAACCATCATGTTCCCTATCCCTAAGCTTGGGGCTTTCATGTTTTTCCAATAGCATTGAATGCATGAGCTGGAGTCCATTACGAATCATCAAACCCACTCTCCATATTCATGAATCATTGTTTTTGTGACCTCCATTTCCCATACCAATGCTTAAACCCTACCAAAATATGATTTCCACCTTATGTTATATCACCACCCTATTTCATATCACCATGAACATTACAACTTATACACTATAGCAAGGTTAATAGATTATAATGACAAGGTTTAAAGTGTAGATTCCATATATGGTCTATGCTACCCTTAAGTCAACCCCAAGACTTATGTAATAATATAAGGTATGTACCCAAGGTTTAAGACCTTTTAACATATCAGTCTTAGGTTAAAACCTTAACCTAATACAAATACAATTAATCCCTAGGCTTAGTCTTAGTGAACATGCCATATGCAATATGCCATGTTTTGCAATTTTCCCTCATAAGAGAATCAAGATATGAATCTAGTTCGAGTTAATAGCCTGCACATATAAAAACAAAAGATATTATTAATAGTTTTAATAAACTAAACATAAACATAATTAATACCATGATGTAAAATGAAGAGTTATAAGACCCAAAGGAAGCATAAGTACTTAACAAGAACTTTAGCAGTGATAGCTAAAATGACGAGAATAGTAATTATACCTATTATGATTCAGAGCTAGTAAAGGAACCAAATCCAACCAATAGTATGTTTTTCAAGATCAAGGATTTGTGTACTCTTTAAATAAGTTTCCATCGCAAGCTTGAACGACATGTAAAATAGAATAGGTTCCTTAGTTCATAGAACTAAGTAAACCTGCAAACCAATAAACACCTTTACCTCTCAAACCGTCATGGGAGAATGAGTCCCGCCACTCCACCCACTTTGTTTTCACAAGCAAAGATAAATTAGGACTCTATAGTTACCAAGCACGACAATCCAGAAAGGACGAAGCATATAAATCCACTAACGGCACATAAGCAACAAAAGTGTAAACATAGTACTAAGCAGTAAACAACATTACAACATCATAAGTAAAATACATTACAAATAATGACCAAAAGTAAAAGGTAGAACAAATTACGAATAAGCAGAGGTATATGAAGTGTACGATAGAGTTCTACAAGTGAATAATGTTCTATGTAGGTAGTTTTTCACTAGCCTATAAATTCTTTTTTTATTTTCTATTTTTGGGGACGTTACATTGTGAAAAATTGTAAATATGTAAAGGTTATGGGATAAGGAAGGTAGTCCTAGTGGTACTTGAAAAGAGGCTTTATTGTTAGTATTCTTTGTTTTCTATTTTTTAGGCTTATGTGGATTATGGATGCTTGAGCAGATATAGCACAAGTTTTATCCACTTGTTTAGTAAGACTTAGGTGTAATACTTATCTTAAATGATGATAAAGAAAACATTGGTTGTGGAAATTATGATTATGTGATGAATGATCTGTTTATTGTGTGCTTCTAATATACTATGTTTATGTTTATCTTGTCAAAAATGTTTGATCTGTCACTATGAATTAAGAAGTATGTTAACACTAATCTATAAATTGTTTGTGCATGCATATTATATGTTTTGTATAGATGAGTCACTCTGAATATGTTATATATATCCTTGCACATTTGTTAAAAGGGTTAAGTGAGATGATATGGTTCCTCCTATCATTTAACAATTGCGAAAACTAGTTCCTACAATCCCCCTAGACGCGTGAGGTGGGACTTCATCTCCTTGCAGGTCATGCTTAAATGGTCGATATCTATGGGCTTTTATAGTGAATTAATGTTGAAAAGTGGGTTTTAAGAATATGCACCAACAAATGGTTCCATTTCTGCGAGCATGATCTACAACTTAAAGGAATGTAGAGACCAACTAAGGAAGAGATATATCAATAGCACACAACAAAGGAGTATGAATTTTTTACAGATAAGAATAAGAACCCAAAGGATAATCCCATAGGATTGGTTATAAGGGTAAGCATTTATAGGTCTACATACGATTTGCTTTGGTGAAATCTTGATAATATTGGATGAGTGGATACTAAGGCTAGCCAAATCCAAAAAAAAACAAATTTTAGTTCCAAGGGAATTGGATCCATGAACTGATCCAAAAACTAAATATTACAAGTAATAATAACTCACTCCTACTTTATTTTGGATAGATAGTTTATTGCAGGGATAGGTTATAAAAAATTTTAGACTGCACCTAATTTTGTAAAGGACCATGTGGAAGATATTTTAAATCATTATCTATGTGGATCAAAATTCTCATGTGTGATAAGGCAATTTTGTGCTTTGAATATGATCATTGGGCTCCAATATATTCCAAGCACTCATCACATTCTTGATTGCTAACTTCATTAATATCCCAAGTGGATACCAAGAGGTAAATAAGAAAATCCTTTGCAAATTCAAGTTGTAAAATAAAGGTTTCCAAAGTAAGAGAAAAATTATTTAAGGGACTCAAAGGAAATTTGACATTTATTTTTCCATGTTTAAGGGACATTGTAATAAATGAAACATAAAAACCCATGAACGATTGTGGCATTGTTTGGTATAAAATTATGTAATATCTTTGAATTGACTTGATTGCATTGCAATTGATGAAAAGTAGTAGGATGCGTATTTAAGGATTCGATTGAACCCTGACAGTGTTAATGGACATACCCTTTCTATAGCTAAGAAACCCCAGAAATTAATGGGTAGGAACGCAAACAAAAATCAAGGTTAAAGAATATGTTACACTTACAACATTGAATGAGCAACTTGCAAATATGTAATAGATAATGTGATTGTTTCTTTGAATGAGTAGTGAGGTCATCAAAATATCCAAGGATTATCTCTATCATGTCTTAAAATAAATATGAAATGGTGCAGTGAAAGGTAGATCCAAAATTATCGAGTCCAAATGTCATGACTAGATATGGAAATGTTACTCAAGAGGAATTCAAGGTAGTTCTGTAATCACCTTGAGGATGAATTTGGATCTAGTTATAACCCAATATATCGTCAATGAATAATATAAATGTATCTCTTATGCATTTAATATTGATATAGTTGATTAGGGGGTGGAGAAATTGTCCCAAGACAATCTTTATTTAGTTTGTGAAAATGATTACAAACATGATTGGTGCCTACTTTTTAGTTAACTAGAATGATATTAGATAACTAGGTGGTATATGGCATTGGATATATGCAACATACATTCAAAAGGTTATCAATCTTCACATGTGGTTGGGTGAACAAGCATTTTTTTGGAACACTGATTCTACAGAAGGGAAAGTGTTGATGTTATAAACCACTATGGAAAGCTAAAGTCTCAGAATTTGAACATAATACAAGGAAAAGATGTCACGAAATTAATGAAAAGGAAATTTATAGGTTGCAACCTATTCATAGATGTACGAGGCACTTGGAAAACATTTTGACTGACACTAGGTTTAATAGTAAGCCTGCTTTTATAGTGGTTGACATATTTGTCGGGTATCCCCATAAAGTAATCTAGAGAAAGGATTTGATTCTCAAACCAATCAATTTGTTTTAGGGAAATACAATATTTTTAACTCAATTAAGAACTAGTTTTAAGAATCACTTATAAAATGTGAATCTTATGGGAGGAAATATGCTCGATAATCGATAATGTGAATGATCTATTTTTTATTCAAAAGGATGGGATGGAAAGGTCATGGGGGTCCATTCACCCCTAAATATTATTATGACAATGATGGCGTGGATGAAGTGGATGACTCACATGACGAATAAATGTCCTTGATACATTGATTTCCTCCATTGGGTTAGTTAGGTAAGGTTATATCTTGAATACTGGTTATCTACAATTCTTGATGTATAAAACATGTCAGGTTTCTTGAATTGTTTGGAGATATATACAATGTTGAGAATAAGGATCCTAGATACCACATAATACATATGCATTTCTAGTATTGAATGCATGATTACATTATGTTTTTAGCATCAATAAGCGACATGTGAATGACATGATTATTGAAACAAATATTATTTTATTGTGGACGATATGATTATGCTAAATACAAGACTCTAGAAACCAATCATTTGTGTGATTGAGAATATTACAAAGTGCGCAGTTTTGGGTTCCCTAGGAGGTATTGTAGAAGTGGAAGTATTGCCCATGTTCACAGTAGAATGATATTTCATCTTATTTGTTTTACACCTAGAATTATTTTTGGGAGGAGGGTAGGTGTAATTTGTGGCATCCTTCATAACTGTAAGTGGTGTTGCATGAGGAGTACTGACCTTTTACAATAGGGTTAAGCCTATTTAATGTGTGGGATTGGGGTTTTGTTGTGTAAGATACTAAGTCAAGAGGCCTAGAGTAAGCCCTTAGAAATTAATATTTTCCACCACAAATGTTCATAGAATCTAAAGTGGAGAGAAAAGGAATGGTAAGTTTTGTGTATGGGCCATCCCACTAGTAGATGACCTTGCATGGAACTAGGACTAGGATAAATTTGTTGTGGAGGAATAGGTCTCTTAAAAGTAATTGTACATAAATATGAGACATATTATTGGGTTATAAGAGGGGGAGGCCAAGAAAACGATACAAATATAATCCTCTAAGAATAATTAGGGACCAACACAATTGAATTAAATCATGGAGAGGATAAGTTTAATTGTAGTCAAGATAATGTCAAGATTGAGTAGACCCTTAGGATCACATTAGGTAAGTTTATCAAGCATGATTAGTAACTTCCAATCATGATGGGGCAATATATGTATAAACTATATAGAAGATATTACATTCATACAATACAAGAAATATATGACGAATTAGTAAATTATAATATAACATAGCATCTACTTTGATGTTAATATCAATTAGGACTATCTTACTAGTGAGTTCACTAGGAAAAGTTTGGGTATTAAATCCCTTTATTTATAAAGGTCCACCATCATATGCGTATAATGTCATAAGGTGTGCAATTAGCTTGGTTTAAATTTGACTCTTATAGATATGGGTTTACATGACATATGTGGAGGCTCCTTAATAATTGAGCAATCATTGAACAATAAAATTTTTTTATGTCTACAAGAACCTAGAAGTATAGAAAATATCGAATTTAGTGTTAAAATTGATATAAACTAAATTTCACTAGTTAATACTTATTAGAATGTATAACACCCAATATATATAGAATATATTTGAATTGCATGGGGCAATTCTAGTGAAATTCCAAGGTAGAAAATGTTGTAGGGAATTGTGCGAAGTAATTAATAAAACTATATTTATGACCAACTATCATATTGGTGTTATGGGTTGTGTTACACAAATGGGCCTTATAGGTATTTGGGTTATCATTAACATTAGTATTCCAAGGTATATGTAATATTCCTTATGATAAGAGAAGATATTCCACTTTTTCAAATCCAATAAGTTCAACTAGGATACAATATTAACAATGTTAAATATATAGGATGACATTGCCAAAGCTCAGGAAGATGTTCTAGTAGGATGGTCCTTTTGATTGAATGATGTATATGGATTAGTAGCATGATCCATCATTGATTGTAGTATAACAGTGTCTTATGGTAGAAATAGGCTTTTGTAGTGTACCCACAAAACTATAGACATGATTTCTTATTTAGATTTGAAATTTCTTCCAAAAATGGCTTAAGATGACTTTTATCAAACACTTTACATATATATATCCTTAGCAATGGATGAGATGATCTAGCTTATATATTTCTTCAAACACTTTGATTGCATCTATTTAGTAACACTATTTTAAGCTTTAATACCCCTTGGAATATGCTCAATTTGAATCTAGAGAGACCAACTCAAATTTCTCCATAGAAATTATCTTGCTGTACAAATTTATCCAAACATATCCCAAAAAACTCGAATTTGCTTAAAGGAATCAAAATTCACTCAAACAAAACCAAATCATACCAAAAATCTTACCAAACCATCCCAACCAAACTGAACACCTCATTAATATATGTTAGAGAATTTTTATGGAAGTTTTACACATTAAAATATATGGTTGTACAACCACAATTGCATATCTACACATAGATCAACCAATAATTAAAATAATTGAAAACAATATGGGAAAGTAATTGTAAATATTTATTATTAAATGGATAGAAGTATAAGTACATAGATGGATTCTATAAAATTTGAAAATACATAGAGAAGTATTCTATAGAAAGAGGAGAGATGGGTACAAAAAAAATAAGCAAGGATGGAAAGTGAAATATTGCCCCAAACGAGAGATATGCTCCTACAATGCTCCCTCTATAGGAATATTTTGATCCCAAGTTACATAAATGATTTTTCTAGTGCACCCTCAATAAAATAAAAGTGAAATACAACCAATATGAAATTCCACATAATGTTTGAGCACCTGATGGTGCACGCTCCTCCATGAGTACAAATTTCAAAATTAAAATCTGAATCATGGATACGGTGAAATGGCCATATCTCGTAAAATCATAAACCCTTTTTGATGGAAATAAAGGTTTTCCAAACTGGAAAAAATTATTTGAACACAATGGAAGAGGTATAACAAACTAGGACCTCATATAATTATAGAAAAGAGAACCACCATTTCAACCCCTCCAACACTGGTTAATTATTTAGAACACCCATAAGAACATAACTTCTACACCAACACTAAGCAATTCCAAACACACCCAAGAACAACCAAACCAAAACTAAATATGCCCAAAACATTGTTAAATCCTCTAACCTACAAGAACATACTACATATTAATGAAGATCTATGGGGAAATCTTGATGATCTCTCACAATAGTCTATAATGAAGCACATTTAAGAGATCTGTATTATCTCTCTTCTTGCATCATCTAGGTTAAAATATATAACCACCAAAACTGACCACAAATGCAAGGGACACATCACCTAACCTTGAAATCCTCAAGTCCTCTCTAACTCCAAAATACAATATACATTTTATTTTCCAAATGAGCACTTGTTGATTAAGTTGTCATTGACGGCAACCGTGTATAGTTATTGATGCCAACATGTCTTTATGCCCCTTGAAGAGCCCGTGAGGTTTAAGTAAGTGTTAGTTTCTAAGGAGACCTTTTGACCTTTTCCAATACCATGTTTGAATCCTTTGGAGCCCTTGGGATAATGAAAAAATCCTTGGACACCCTATAGAGTGTGTAAGTACCCCATAGATGTTTAATAGTTCCCTGGTTGTTTCTCTAGCTTCCTAGTACTAGAAATTATGTCCCAATACCATGAAAAAGTGTCCTTGGTGGGTTGAAGAAGTTACAAGAGTCCAAATGACCCTTTCAGTTGTCATTTTTGTTTATTGATGTCATGGTACCCTCGGAGAAGGTCTAACAACCCCACATGTGATGTCATCATGGATCTTGATCCTTGGAAGTCTCTCAATGTGATTGAGGTGGTTGAAGAAGCCTATGAAGCACCTTTGTTGATGAAGAATCCTTGCAGAATCCTTTGGACTTGAATTTGATGGATTAATGGTCCTCGGCCCTTTAAAGGTAATGATGTTTTCATTAATGACTTGATGAAGACTTAGAACCCTTTATGAATATATTTGTAATATCCTCAATTTTGACCTAACACTTATGGGCATAAACCACATTGATTATGATGTGTCTATACGAGAATCTTCTTCCAACAATCTTTCACTCGAAAAAAAGAATTTTGACTCTTTTTTCGAAGAAAATGAAGTTGAGCACGTAGTATTCCAACTACGATGCATTACATTAATGTCAGAAATATGAAAGGAAGAAATATTTCTCTATTATAAGTCAATATTTTGAATATCAATTTATGAATGGCACTTTAATCCAATCAATTAAATAATCCCCTCTTCAAGTTTCCATTTTAAAAAAACAGGAAAGAAAAGAATTCCACGATAGAGGATATGCTTATAATAAACTCAGGAATCAAAGACATTTTGTTAATATTATCTTTGAATATCCTCCAAGTAATTTTTTGCATGTCGGGATTTCTAGTGGCATTATGTGGGGAGAAACCTACTAGTGGATTATGCAATTGGATATTGAAACAAGATAAATAATTGTATGTGTAGATCCTGCAAACTTGGAAAGGAAACAATGGTGAGGATGGAAAAAGGTATTCTTGGATAAATTATTTCATAGAAAGGACTATACACAGAGAAAACAAGATTCCATATATTATCTCCAACATGAAATGGAAGTTGCAAGTTGCAGCAAAATTGAAACTTTGGTTCATATTTAAGTTAATATTTGTAGGAACTATACTCAACGTCTTTGACCCTCCAAAATATATAGAGAAAACAAGACTTCTCAAGGATAAGCACATAAATTTTCTAGGAATAATAAATCAAACACAAAATTAAATATTAAGCTATATTCCCAATTTGATAGTTAATTTGTAATGCCAAACCTTGAAATGGAGAGGTGAGATGTACATAAGTGCTTTTTCATATTCTTTTATTCTAAGCCCGATGATCTTTTCGATGATCTTTATACTGATGAATCTAAGCCACACACCTAGGACCATGTTCTGATGGTAGTGAAAACGTGGTGGACCCTACAAGAACCGCTACAACAAATAATGTTTTGTATATATATTATCAATAGTGTCACATTCATATATGATTTTATGAGCTGTTTAAATATCTTTTGACTAACTACTGTTAATTTTGAGTCATCAGTTTACGATATTTCTTTGTATAAATAGGAGGTCCCATGCCATTGTTATGCGTTCCAAGTCTTAGAGTTGAATCTCTATGTATCCTCTCATACTGCACTTGTATGCGATCATTGCATATGAAAAACAAATATCTTCAGTGTAATTGATTGTAATGTCTTTGATGATCTTTGCCCTCTGAAGACAATCAAATTAAACGTATATGTATTATCTAGTGTGATTTTTCCTGTAATATAGAACTGAATCATGCAAAAACTTTAGGAATATGGAATTAGAATTTAAGTTAAATCCATGGATCTATTAGCTTCAAGACAATAATAATTACTACTTTAGGAATATGGAATTAGAATTTAAGTAAAATCCATTGATCTATTAGCTTCAAGACAATTTTCATTAGATTGAGGAGGACAAAAAGTGAACATAGCAACTACTTTATTTTCCCGAAAATAAACTTAAATAGATATATGCTTACAATGTGAAATTTTGTTTAGAAGGTGTACAAATGCAACATAAGAATATTTATAAGTGAAATATTAATAGTTTATAATGAATAAAAAATAATTAAAAGGGAACTTTGATAATAAACAATGAGACATAAGGACACAAATATTTCTCAGAAGGAATTGTTTATTAAAAGAAGAATTTTACAGTCGCTAAACTACAGTATTCTGTTATTAGTTTTGACCTCCGGTAACAAGAGGATTATGAGACCCTATATCTATATTTATCTTGACATGTTAGGGTCAACTTAGTGAAACCTAGATAGTGTGACTACTCCATTCTTAAATGGTCTTAAAGGTAATGTGCTTGCATGAACACGTCAGATGTAAAAATATACATTAAAACTTGAAAAACCTGTAGGAAAACAGAACATGCCTATGAGCAAATGATACTTTACTTATTGGATGGACTTGGATGTAATCTTACCTTGCATAGCAATATTTTTTGGTTCTTGGACAATTGAGTTTAAAATTAATAAATTGGGGTTGAATCTTGCACTACCAATTCGTTAGATCCAATGTAATTCACAATTTGGACGTCTTCCATCTTGTTCCATTTAAACCAGGCCTACAAGGTAGATGAGGTGTTTCATAATTTTCGTTGAAGTTGGAGCGTATTTTGGATACTTTTGACAACTAGAAACTTAATAGATTTCAAAGAGGTGAAATTTAATGAAAGGGAGATTGAACATTGGGAGATTGAAGATTGAAGTGTTGGGAGAATTACAATACAAGTGGTTACCTCATATCCTCCATGAATAATAAAACCATTGTCGATTTCGTTGCATAAGTCATGATGGGTATTTATTTTGTTTGGTTCCAACTACTTTTATTTCTTTTCTTCTTGTTTCTCGAAAGTGTGGGAGTTTTTGGGACATGTGAATGGATGCAATTTCTCTTTAGTATGTATAAAGTAATCCTTATTTCTCTAATTGCAACAGGTGGAAGAGGGTTTGTAGTGAGTAGGAATTCTTGCTTCCAAACTTAGACTAATTTCTTTTAGAGAATTCTTACATATTTGTATAGTCACGATAATTTCATGGAAGCTTCAACATTTTGTATTAAATCTTACACTTAAAAACTTCAATATATCTTTTCTCGATGTATGCTTAGTTGATCGGTTGATCACCAACATTGCATTTTTTTCTTTCTTGCATTGTAGGGCGTGAGACCAAAACCCCTCCCAACAATAACTATCTACCTAAAAACTTATCTTCAGAAATTTAATTGGACTACTTTATAAATGAGAGAGTTGAACTCTTCATCGTGTCACACTCTCTAAGAAATCTTAAGTGATACACTCTTACACAATAGGATTAGAGGTATCTACTATTAGTTAATATTTCTCACAAATTTGAGTGAAATTAGAATTAGAAACCAATGATAAAAAGTACATATACATAAAAAATCATTATCATTAAAAAATACATATATCATTAAAAAAAATCCTATAGAAAAAACCTATGATAACAAGTAGGTGAGAGATTATAACTAAGCATGGAAAATAGGTAACACAACAATTAAGATAAAGATTAGGTTTTGAATGTATTTAAATCGAAAATATACTAAGCTAAAAGGAGTAAGCTAATCTACATGCCAACACTAAATCACATAACTAAGCTGGCTTGAGCAGTTTTATTTTGACAATATATTTCTTATTTTTTATTTATTTTTGCTTATTCTTCAATTTATTAGTTCACAAAATATGCAGATATTCTAAGCTATTCAGAAAAGGTGAATTCATGTATAACCATTCTCCAAATATTTTTGTTTATTTAATTTTTTTAAAAACAAAGTTAAAAAATTATGTAGATTATACTGTTTTACTTTTCTTTCATTATGCATGAAATAATGACTATACTATGGTATCAATTAATTGTGTGTTTGAATTTTAAGATGTAATGAATGAGGAGCTTTTATATGAATATTGGCTCAGGAAAGAGAACTCAATAGTCTTGTTTTCACACGTTTGTAATATATATGGATAATTCTATTGGTCTTACGTTACTTTTAATTTGTAATATATGGATGATGCCATTCGTCCAGTTTTGTGATGTAATAGTTGGAAAACACAAATATTATTTTCATATCCAAAGGATGGGTTGTCTTGCCGCGATCATGTTTTGGCTCTGTAGTCTTTAACGATAATAGAATTGATTGATGGTACTGTCTCTCTGGAAAGATATGGTTCCTGCTTTTTTAACAGTCCGACAGGTCTATTGAATGTATATTATAAAGATAGTTTTTATTAAAATATTAAAAATATATAAGCAAGCAAGGGCCTCTAGACGGATTGAATGCGAGGCAAGGAGGAATACAAGAAATGATATACTAGCACAGCATTGGAGTATTCCAATGAAACGTTTGATCGCCTGAGTATTGCCGTTGCATGAATTGATTGAAACGCCGCATCTATATCATCCATATAGATGGTTATAACTAATGAGTTTGAAATCTTTTATTATGAAAATCGCCAAATTTATGTAAGGAAATTACAAGAAAGTACTCCAGTGCAAAAATAGGTTAATTTAACTTAAACAAGAAAACATTATTTTTGGAAAACTAACTAGCTAAAAGGAAAAAGAAATTCTATGAAATGAATTTAATTCAATGTAAAAAGCTATTCAACTAATAAAAGAACTAAACTCAAATTGCTGAAAATAAAATGCACTACTTTTCAGAAGGAAATAATACGCAAGAATATCAATATCAATATCAATATCAACATAAGTTGTAACATGATGAACTGATTTAGAATCCTGTATCAAACATTGATAAGCTTCATTGCAATATACTCATTTATACATACAAATTTTTATGAAAAGAGAAAGTAATTGAATTAAACATAATAATAAATTTCTTGAAAGGGGTAATAAGTATGCTTATTACTAACAATACTCACAGACATAAACAAACTGTAACACAAATAATCCAACTTATATACAACAATACCGAATTAAGGAAAACAAACAATACTGGTCTAACTAAATCTTCATTCAACAAGTAACACATACGAAGAACCAAAATAAATAAAAAGATTATATAAGATCCTCATAAATAAAGAGATGATAATTCGTCATATAAATAAAGATGAGTATATAACATCCGTAGCTATACCTGCTCAGACCTAATGAAATCGTCTATACATAAAGGACAATTAAATTTACGAATAAACCAAGTTATTATGCAAGTTGGATGAAAGAGATGTTTACAAGGCAGTTGCGTTGCCGAACACCCCAACATAATCATATCATGACAAATTGCACAAAAGAATCCCTTTTCATCGTTATCACTTGCCTCCGCTAGCCCCTCGTCAATAGTAACCTTTGGTGAAGAATCAATGGCTGCTATGGAAGCAACTAGTGGATTAGTTTGATGACAAGAAATAAACTGTCCTCTAAGCTGAGGATGAAGAGAGAAATCTTCACTTCTGATTTGTATAGAAGGCGTATTGTTATTTAACTGATCAATTAGTTCCACTATCCGTTGGCATTCCATGAAGCCTCCACTCCATACAATTTGCGCGCAGATAACATTACCATCCTGGTGGCTCCAATATATTATAGTTCGCTTCAAAACAATGTTAATGTTTTCTTCCATTGCAGACTTCAGGTCGTTTTCAAAGTTTAGATGGTATTCAACGTTTTCGCCCCTTCGGATGTCGTCCAACCGACTTACATTAACACTATCCCAAATATCCTCAAGTTCCCAGTAATCTTCATCCGATCGCGTTACAAGTCTGAAGATAACGCTCGAGATCAAATGCTGCTGAACAGCCTCACTCTCCACCTGTGAAATATGGTGATGACTTTCACTTGCTTCCCATAGCATCTCTTCTTCTGCCGCAATCTTTTCCTGGATAAATATTCCTACCTTGGTGAAGATTTCTAGCGCTTAGCCCTTATTACAGCAGTGTTCATATCGACGTTGCTGTCAGATGGCTATCTCTCCATTTCTAGCGTACCAGTATGGAAAAAATTCAAAGGAACACGGGTAACACCCGTTCGTCCTAGACGTGGAAAGATGACACTGTAGATAAGTGCTACCGAACAAAAATGATATTTACGGTTAACAAAAGAAATAATATATATTTATATATAAAATAAAAATGGAATAGCAACGGGATTAATATAAATATAATATAATCTTTAGAAATATTTTTTAAATGGTTAAGAAATTATGTAAATTAGTCTTTTTAAACATAATTAATTTATGTTTTATATATTAATTAAAAAATAAAATGGCCTCGGACTTGTGAACACATAGGATCAGAAGCATCCGAAATATTGGGATGAAAATGTTATCTCCTTTCGATGCATCTCTTTGTAACGGCTTAAAACTTGTGCCAAAGTTTGGTTGACTACTTATTAGTTAAATATTACGTCCAAACTTATTGATGCTGCATTACAATGTAGTTTTAGTTCTTCATTCATAAAATATGTCATCAATGAGTATGCAACAAGGAGCTTGGCAATGAAAATAATATCAAAGGATTGAACTTTTAAGTTCTTAAATAAATAAGAATTTACACATACCAAAGATAATATTTTAAGTTCTTAAATAAATAAGAATTTACACATACCAAAGATAATATTAGGAGAGGGTAAACTAATGATCATTAGGGAGATCATTATTGATAGGTGAACGATTGTTGACATAATTGTAGTGGGACGTAAGATAAACTCAACCAAGACCAAATCATTTTTAATCAAGTGGGACTATCAAGGTTTAAGTCATACTCTTAAATGGTTACAATGTACGTGCCAAGTGTCTTATTTTTTATGATGTGCCTACTCATGAGATAAAACATCAAGTTGTAATTTGCTATGACTTTCGTTTCTCTCACGAGGATGTAATGGTGCATCTTTTAAATAGAGAAAGCAATGCATAATGGAATTTTTATCATCATGGTGGTAAGATAACTATGGTTAAAATGAGATCTTACAAACATAATATATGGCATGCATATTTTGTTGGAGCAAAAGTTTTAGACTAGTTTTTGGATCTACGTACAAGAAATGGACGAAGCGATAAGTCATATAAGGAGCAAGAACATGCAAAAGGTGGAAGTTAGTTAAAAACTGTTAGGGACTATTTGTCCACTTGTCACGAACTAAGCTTCACTGTGTAATATCCTGAATTTTGGACCTAACACTTATCGGCATGTGCGTGTTGATTATGATGATTATTTTGATGTTTTATTTTTATATTGGGTCGAAGACCCCACTGCATATGAACATGATGGTTTGTTTTAGATATTAGGTGTAAACCAAATATTGATGATATATACATATATGCTATTTGTTTTTGTGTTGGGAATGGACCCTCAAGCACATGATTGATGATATGTTTTGTGTTGGGTATGGACCCTGAAGAACATGATTGATGTAATGTTTTGTGTTGAGCAAGGAGCTCTCGAACACATGGGTGAATAATGTTTGGTGTTGAGCGCCGAGCTTTGGAGCAGATCAGTGATTAATGTTGTGTTGAGCAAGGAGCTCTCAAGCACATTATTACTTACATTTGTGTTGAGTGAGAAGCTTTGGAACACATGAGAAGATAAGATTTGGAAGTGTTGGGCATAAGCCTTGGATCCTTTCATGTTGATGTTAAGCATAAGCTCTGGAGCTTCAGATCCTTGGCCATTGTATCTCTAGGTGTATCGTACAAGTACATCCTAGCACAAGTGTTGAACGAGGAGCTTTGGAAATGCATTGAATTGTAACGCCTTGTTAAAGCGTTGAGTATGGGTTGTGGCAAGCGCTAGGGGTTACTAAAAAGAATGTAATAAATTTTGATTGAAAATGACTCGAGAAAAATATTGATCTCATCATACTTATTTATAAGTGATTAAATGAAATTTCAAATTTCTGTATTCTCGTCAAAGTACTGAAGAGATACTACGTTATACAAGGGAAATCCAACATGAAAGGATGCTTAGAGTTGCCTAATCTAGTAAACCTAAACCATCTAACTACTTGACCTTAATGAAGAAGTGTCATTAAGTCTACGGATCATGGTATATGATGCCCAAAGACAAATGTTAATAATGTGTTATCTTATTATGTACTTTATACATGTTATGTATAAAGAATTAAATATATTAATAATATAAATAAATGAAAGAAAGAAGAAGAGCTCCATCAATTATTATTTATTATGAAAGATTAATAAATAGTATAATGTCTATAAAAGTCCAACTAGGAACTAGTAGAAACTTCCTAAGTTAAAATATTAATAATTACCCAAAGTTATTGAAAAATAGGGCTGAAAATTGTGTGTATAAAGACTCAAACCAAGGAAAGGCTTGGGGTTTTGATCTATCATGTGAGGAGTAAGTTTTCTACCTAGTTTCTCTCCAGTAATTTCTTCAAGAAAACTTACCTCGAAGGAAAATGAGAACTTATCCAAATGTGATACACGAGATAGGAAACCTTACCTTAGGATCTCTAGGATACTTGCATGTTGGAGTCCAGCTCGGGGGGATCCAGATCAAAACCAGGAACGGTTTCGAGTCATGGTTGGGAGGAAAGTGGTAGTTCCCAAGTGATTTGGTCATCAAAATCAGAGATGAGACATGCCTTAATTTGATAATACTAGTTATTTAAAACTATCCACGTTCATCCATTAAAGGAGCTTCAAAGAAACTACAGGTATGAGTTCTTAGTATGTTAAGTTCATCTCTATCATAAATGTTGGTTGTTTTAGGTAAAGATTCATATGGTATTCTAAACCTAGAAATGATTGTTCGGTCTATACTTTCTAGGGTTTACATGTGTTATAAAATATTAACCTTAGGTTGTAGATGAGTTATTATACCATGGATAGGCAATGTCTAAGTATAGGTTTATTTTTGCAAAGTTAAATGCATTGGCTGATGTTCTTCAAGGGTTCTACACCCTAGCTTAAAGTAAGTAATAGTATTATTTATAAAACTAGTTTATGTATAAACTAGGTTAATTGAGACCCGTTAGTATTGCTCACTTATTCTTTATAACTCTATTGACATATTTCATTTGTCAGTAGAGACATGTTCAAATTAAATTATATTTAATCATAGGAGAAAGACTTAAAGAAATACATATACTAATTATATACATTAGGGTATTACTTACGAACATAACTACTTTATAGATAAATATATAAACATATAGAGTGATCATGCATAAATATTTCTGAAAGCTGTCTATACATTTAAATCCAAAGATAAATAACTCATCTAAGACCTTTCAAGGTGTGCTATAATAAGAATAAACTAACATTAAAACTATTCACTTAAATTATGAGTATGAGAAATAAATGAACGAAGGAAGCATGGTGACCATCCATGTGGTTCTTTAGAAATATTTGATTAGAAATTCATATAAAAGAATCCATAGTTCTGTCTTTTCTATTTATGCATAACCGTTAACCAAAATTACATAACTCATCAAAAAATTACCATAAACAAATTAAAAAAATACATCTTACAAAGTAATCATAACATATTAAATAACATCGAAATCATATTATAAACCCTTGTATTACAAACAAGAATGGGAATTGAATCTTGTGGGCATACAAGTCAAGCCTCTTTTATTTATTAAAATACAACTCATCACATTAATATCTAAACAGAGTCAAAACCTATGGGTTTTCATTTTCATAAATGCTACGAGCACGCTATACATAACCGGCATGCGGGCAACAAAATTTATAAACCACCACAAGGTTGTTAATACAATCGATGATTTCACCATAGCATGGCCTCACCCAAGTTTTAAATTCACAGAGTCCATTTACAGTCTAAAAAACAACAACGAATGCCATCATGGGCTTATAACCATGGATTCTAAAAAACCCACGAATTCATAATATTAAAAAACCAACAGATGCTACACACAACATTCACCTAAGTTACAGAAAATTCCAAAATAAAATTACAAAGTATGATTTTTGTAATCAACTACTCTGCTAACGAATCAACCTTAAACTAATCATTAAATTATCTACATTAAAGATACAACATAGCTATCGCAACCACGATGGTGAAGGATCAAGTCATCCATGGCTTGGTCTTTCAAACCCATGATGTTCACCATTATAGCCCAATAAAATTATTCAATACATAAACCTCCAGAATGACAAATACTTGTTGCTAAAGCTCTGTCATTAAATCATTGAACACAACATACTCATTACACACACAGTATGAAAATAAAAAAGATCATTATAAAAAAAATGCAGAGTATATACATCATACACATTACGGTAAATTGCAGTGTCTCCACACACCCATGCTAATGGGCTATGGCACCATTGCAAGCAATGGTGTATCCCATGGGTCAAAGGCCCAACCCATTTATAATTACAAACTCAAAACTTATACACAGAGCCAAGGGAAAACACGATTTTACCCACGACGAGAAGCCATGGAAACATTTAATTAAAACCCAAGTTTGCAATATTAAGCCCAAATGTGAAATTGAAACCCATAGCATAAAACCCCAACGAGGCAAAAAATCCAAATGCAGTCTTGCCAAGAGGGCCAAGAGGTAGCAAGTATAGACTTTCTCATAGGCTTAGCATGGCCATGTTGAAGACACTTGGAGCCGACAGTGAACTATGGAGCCACCCACATTTTCTACCGTGTCACCTGCAACCAAAATCGAAATACGATCTCGGTGAGGAATATTGACCATGCTGAAACGCAACAATGCAAACCAAAATAATTCTGATAAACCAACTGGGATCCTACCTGCATGACAATGGAGGTCTCCTCCATTTCCCCTGTGCAGAGAAAGACCAAATCCCGACCTGAACTTTGCAAATGACAAAACCATCATGTGCCCAAGCGCTAAGCTTGGGGATGTCATGTTTTTCCAAGAGCATCGAATGAACCAGCTAGAGTCCATTACAAATTATAAACCCCACTCTCCATAGTCAGACATCGTTTTTCTTGTGACCTCCATTTCCCATACCAACGCTTAAACCTTGCTAACATATGATTTCCACCTTATGTTATATCGCCACCCTATTTCATATCACCATGAACATTACAACGTATACACTGTAGCAAGGCTAATATATTACAATGATAAGGTTTAAAGTGTAGTGTCCATATATGGTATGCGCTAGCCTTAAGTCAACCCGAAGACTTATGTAATAATATAAGGTATGTACCAAAGGTTTAAGATCTTTTAACATATGAATCTTAGGTTAAAATATTAATCTAATATAAATACAATTAATCCCTACGCTTAGGCTTACTGAACATGGCATATGCAATATGCCATGTTTTGCAATTTTCCCTCATAAGAGAATCAAGATCTGAATCTAGTTCGAGTTAACAACTTGCACATATAAAAACACGATATACGATTAATAGTTTAATCAACTAAACATAAACGTAATTAATACCATGATGTAAAAAGAAGAGTTATAAGACAATAAGGAAGCATAAGTACTCAACAAGAACTTTAGGAGTGATAGATAAAATGACGAGAATAGTAATTATAGATGTTATGATTCAAAGCCGGTAAAAGAACCAAAGTCACCCAGTAGTATGTTCTTCAAGATCGAGGCTTTCCATACTATTTAAACAAGTTTCCATCACAACCATGAACTGCATGTAAAATAGAATAGGTGCCTTAGTTCAGATAACTAAGTAAGCCTGCAAACCAATAAACACCTTTACCTCTCAAACCATTATGGGAAAACGAGTCCCACCACTCCTCCCACTTTGTTTCCACAAACAAAGATAAGTTAGGATTCTATAATTAACAAGTGTGACAATGCAGAAAGGATGAAGCATATAAATCTAGTCATGACACATAATCAACAAAAGTGTAAACATAATACTAAGTAGTAAACAAGAATACAACATCATAATTAAATACATTAAAAATAATGACCGAAAGTAAAAGACAGAACGTAAGAACAACTTATGAATAAACAGAGGTATGTGAAATGAACGATAGAGTTCCACACGTGAATAATGTTCCATCTAGGCAGTTTTTCAGTAGCCTATAAATTGTTTTTTTCGATTTTGGGGACATTACAAGTCGTATTAGAGCCCAACTGCAATACTAAGACACCTATGGGCACCCCAAGCTATCACCATAGAGAAAATAAAGTATAATATTAAATTTTGTTTTTTAACAGAAATTTTGTTTTTTATTAAATTTTTTACAGTTACAGGAATTTTTGCAGCACTATTGAGTTTATGAATACTGAGGAAGGAAGCAGTTGTCAAGGGAAGATGGCCAGCCCCACTTTGGAATAAGAGCTGGTGGTATAGCTAAACTATGATGTTTTGAAAAATTTACACAGTATTCACGCTGAATTGAAGAGTTTTAGAGAAGACAGTCTGAATGAAAGGAAGGAACAACAAGCTATAAATGAAGTCTTACTGAGAAACATGACAGGAGGAAACCCATAAGGTAAACCTACTCAGTCCACCAACAGATCCAAGAGAGAACCATACCCTAACCAGGCGAGCAGCCCAAGAGGAGAAGAAAAACAATGTACCCTTGAAGAACCTAAAGAAGACCATCACAGACCCTCTCATGGTGACTCACTTTCTGCACAGAGAAAGATGCAAAGGCATGATGACAGTCTTCAGGGGTATTTTTGAAAAATAAGAGCCCTGACCTATGAAGGTGAAGTAAACACTGGGGAAAAGGATGAATAATGGTTAATGGGGATGAGTAAGTATTTTCAGGTTCATAACTATTCAAGTGAGATGAAGGCTAAGATTTCCATCTATAAATTAAATGGTAAGGAGGAAAGATGGTGGAGGGATTTAAAACAAACCAAGAAAGATGAGCTATGGGAAATATGTTGGGATACCTTCCGAAATATTTTCCAAGAAAAATATATGTCAGAAAGGTTCTTTGAGAGAAAAGTGAAAGAATTTCATGAACTGCGCATGGGATCCATGACTATGGATGTGTTCATTAGCAGCTTTCTAGATCTGTTGCATTATGTATCGTACATCAAGGAAGAAAAAGTAAAGATCCAGCAGTTCCTAGGAAGTCTTCCTCCCATTTTTTGGGACATGATTGAATTTGACATGCTTAAGAGTTTGGATACCACACTGTACAAAGCTAGGATATGTTATGATCATGGACAACTGAGGCAGGAGAACATGAATGAAAATCGAGACAAGTCTAAGAACTTCTCGGACAACTGCAAACCTGGGTCCAACCCACCACCATACAGAACGAAGAATAATAAATTTCAAGCGAATAGGAAATTTAATAAACCTAGTACGACCCCTTATGTATGGGCTTCTAATGTTAACAAACCAGTAGCAAGTGGAGCGAATGCTACCCGGCTACATATCAAGTGTTGGAAATGCAGCGGGCCTCATTATGCTTATGATTGTAAGAACAAGACTGGTGAGGTCTTGTACAACTTACAAGAAGAACCAACTATCGAGGACATAGCTAGAACACACCGGATCTATGCAGCATTGGATGGATGACAAGCAAATAATCAAGCTACGATTGTGGAGATAGAAGGTAAGATCTCGAACACTTTTGTTTCAATACTTATTGATCCCGATTCTAATCGGAGTTATGTTGCACCTCAAATTGTTGATATATGTAAACTAGGAAAACTAAAACATGAAAAACCTTGGCTGTTTCAGTTATCCAGAGGTACGAAACAGAAAGTTTCAGAAATTATTAAAGATTGTGAGGTAAACTTGAATGGTTTTCTTAAGAAGGTAAACCTAAACATCCTACCTTTAGGATCATATGATGTACTTATTGGCATGGACTAGCTGGAACACCACCATGTCATGATCGATTGTTTGCACAAGTCTATCTCGTGTACTGATACCCTAGGGAACCAAGTAAAGGTTCATGGAATTTTAAAGAAAGTTTATGTAAGACAAATATATTCCTTACAAGCAAAGAAATGCATTAGGAAAGGCTGCAAGTTGTTTGCAGTAAACAGTTGAGACATAGAGTCTAATAGGGAAAAACACATAGAAGAATTCCCCTTTATTGAAGAATTGAAGGATGTGTTTCTTGAGACCTAGACTTTTCTATCGAATTAACCCCAGGATCAGTTTTGTCCTCCACCGTCCCTTACTGCATGAGTGCACCTGAGTTGGTGGAACTCAAACTGTAGTTACAAAAATTTATAGAGAAGGGAAATATCCAACCCAGTGTGTCCAATTGGAGAGCATCGATATTGTTTGTAAAGAAGAAACATAGTATGATGTGGATCTGCATTGATTACCATTAGTTGAACAAAATGACTATCAAGAACCATTACCCACTCCCTAGGATTGATGGCTTGTTCAATCAGGTGGGAGGAGCTAGAATCTTTTCAAATATTGGCCTGCGATCTGGATACCATCAAGTATAGATTCATGATGAGGATATCCATAAAACCTCCTTTTGTACAAGGTATGGGCACTACGAGTTTTTAGTGGTGTCGTTTGGGTTGACCAATGCACCGGTGAAATTTATGTGTATAATGAACATCATATTTATTAGGTATATGTATAAGTTTTTCCTAGTATTTATTAATGATATCTTGGTTTATTCCAATAATAAAGAGGAACATGAAGAATACCTTCGCATAGTACTATGAGTGTTGTGAGAACACCAGCATTACGCTAAGTTTAGTAAATGCAATTTTTACAAACCACAGATACATTACTTAGTTCACATCATATCCAAGACAGCGGTAGCTGTGGAGTCGGAAAAGATTTGATCCATAAAGGATTGGGCTACCCTGATTAGTGTCACTAACATTAGGTCCTTTTTTTATTTTAGTCAGATATTATCAAAATTTCATTGAGAACTTCTCGAGAATTACTAGTCCCATGACCGCTTTGCAGAAAAAAGAAAATAAGTTCATATGGATTGACAAGTGCAAACAAATTTTTCAAAATCTTAAGCAACTTTTTATGACTCCACTAGTGTTGCAGATTGTGAATCCCTATGGGGATTTCGTTCTTTTCACACATGCAAGAAAAGAAGGACTTGGAAGAGTTCTCTTGCAGAACAATCACACGATCTGTTATGAATCACGAAAGTTAAAAGAGCATGAGCAAAATTACCCGACACATGATCTTGAGTTAGCTGCAATCATCCATGCTTTGAATATGTGGAGGCACTACCTCATGGGAAGGAAGTTTCTTCTAAAAACAGACAATATGATTCTAAAATACTTGTTTGATCAACTGGTCTTGAATTCAAGGAAAGACAGATGGTTGGCTTTCCTAAGCGAGTACCATTTTGAGTTAAAGCATATTAAGGGCAAGGAGAACAAGGTTACTGATGCTTTGACTCGATGAACTCATATGATTTATGAGGTGACCTTGATTCAAACCAATGTAGATTTGCATGAGAAGATTAGAGAGGCCAACGGAGCTGACCCATTCTATGTAGATATCCCCAAAAAAATCTAGGAGGATATGTTGTTTCAACAACAAAAAGAATACAAGGTAGACAAATACGGACTGCTATGGTCCAAGGGTCACTTGTATGTTCCAGAAGGAGGGGATCTAAGGTCCAGCATCCTTGCGGAATTTCATAGGGAAACCTAATTGGGGCACCATGGATATCAAAAGATGATATCCACTATCAAGAGACACTTTTTCTTTCCTAAGTTAAAGGCCGACGTTGCAATGTTATTGCAAAATGTTAGGAATGCCATCTAGTCAAAGTTGGGCATCAACATCCTGTGAGATTAATGCAACCGTTTCCCATTCCGAAATGTAAGTGGGAGGTTATTAGCATGGAATTTATCACTCGTTTACCGAAAAGTAAGAAGAAAAATGATTCTATTTTTGTGGTCATTGAAAATTTGTCGAAGGCAGCACACTTCATTCCTATGAAGTCAACCTACAAGGCCATGAACATTGCTGATATCTTCTTGAAAGAGCTATTTATATTGAATGGGATACCCAAGATAATTATCTCGGATTGAGATGTTAAGTTTGTAGGGAACTTTTGGAGATATTTTTTCCCTGGATAGGAGACGCAGTTGAACTTCAACATTGCATATCACCCGTAGACAGACGGGAAGACAGAGAGAGTAAACCAAATTATCGAGGACATGCTTTAGATGTATGTCATGAACAACCCCATGAAGTGGGAGGATTACTTGCATATCGTAGAGTTTTCATATAACAATGGTTATCAAGCTTCCACCAAAATGAGTCCCTTTGAGGTATTCTATGTACAAAAGTGTAGAACATTGGTTACTTAGGATAGCCCAGTGGATCAACTCATGTTAGGGCCCAGTGGATCAACTCATGTTAGGGCCTGATTTGTTGATGGACTTGGAACATTTGATTACCAAGGTCCAAGTTAACCTTAAAGAAACATAAGACCGCTAGAAAAGTTACACGAATCGAAAAAGAAAGGATAACGACTTTCAAATAGGCGATCATATTTACTTGAAAGTAAAATCCAAACAAATCTTGCTGAGCTTGGGTAGGTGCGGTAAGTTAGCACATAGATTTTGTGGACATTTCGAAATACTCGCCAAGAAAGGGCCAGTGGCTTATAAACTAGAATTTCCCACGCATGTAAGAGTCCATAATTTTTTCCATCCATCTTTGGTAAAAAAATATGTTTATAATACTAAACATGTTGTTGATTGGTCCCTATTATTGGTGGAACCTGATGGGGATTTTACCCCTGACCCTACTCATATATTGAACAAGACAAAGGTCTAGCTCCGGAAGAGCACTATAGTCCAACTAAAAGTGTAGTGGAAGAACTTTGAGGATAATGAGGCTACTTGGGAGAATGAGGCCACCATGAGAAAGGACTACCCCACCTTGTGTCATGATATCATTTCGAGTCCCTAGAACATGAGGGACGGTGTTTTTTTAAGCGGGGAGGGATGTAATATCTTGAATTTGGGACCTAACAATTATCGGCATGTGCCTATTGATTATGATGATTATCTTGATTTTTTATTTTTATATTGGGCCGAAGACCCCACTAGATATGAACATGATGATTTGTTTTATATATTGGGCGTAAGCCAATTATTGATGATATATATATGTTGTTTTTTTTTGTGTTGGACGTGGACCGTGAAGCACATGATTGATGAGATGTTTTGTGTTGGGCATGGACCCTGAATCAAATGATTGATGTAATGATTTTTGTTTATCAAGGAGCTCTGGAACACATGGCTGAATAATGTTTGGTGTTGAGCAAGGAGCTCTGGATCACCTAAGTGATTAATGCTGTGTTGAGCGAGGAGCTCTGGAGCACATGAGTACTTACATTTGTGTTGAGCAAGAAGCTCTGGAACACATGAAAAGATAAGATTTGGAAGTGTTTGTAATAAGACCTGGATCCTTTCATGTGTGACGTCCCTATCATATGCCCCTGAATGTGTTGTAAACTTTGAATATTATTGTACTTAATTTTTACTAGTGTGGAGCCCAAGGCCAAGGCCCCACCAGTATGAACCATGTTGTACACTTATAAGTCCTAAGTTTTTCAGGCAACCTTAGTGATAAGCAGTTGAATCCAATCAGAGGGAGAGGCCATGGTTAACAAGGCCATGGAGACCATGCTTTCTTTACGATTGCGACATGATAGCTAGAGGAAGCCAACTACCATCAACAATACCATGAACAAGGGTAATTGCATAGTGGTCCACTATGATAAGAACAACATGCTTACCTATATATATACGATGTGAGTATAGTTATGTATATATATATACAAGTACAAACACATATAGGAATCTATATATACATATATATGTATGAGATATATATATATATATAGGGTTATATATGAATAAGGATTAAAGGATAAAAGTCAAAGGAGCAA